>JAHZMU010001445.1:0-15687 GCA_027743725.1 Rambutsinella grinnellia
AATCCCAATACGCCCCTAATCATTCTAGCAAATTTGCTCGCATCCACTCTTAACAAAACAATAGTATTTACATCAAACCCACTTGTAAATGGCGTCTCAGATTCGATTCTTTCTAATAAAGAGCCTACAATTGTTCCACGCTCTATGGTAAATACCTTTTACCCTAGATCCCCTTTTGGTCTATGGAAATTTTATAAAGGGAGAGTGCAACTTCCTAAATTTGTCCAGGGTTACGACTCCCTTCTAACTTTTATGTATTGTGATGTGAAAAAGGCTCAAAGAGAAAGTCCTTGGAAGTTTTCACCGCTGGTGAAAGTTTTCCGTGTGGGGATTTGGATTTGCCTATGTATTTTGTTATTGCTTTCAAGCTTAATTCTCAAAAGAGAGTTTGGATCTTATGGCGTCTTTGTCCTTTTATCTGTTCTGTTAACGCCTGGATTAGGTACAAAATTCAAGAATAATTGTACACTTCTCTTGTGGATGGCAATATGCTATGTCCTTGTAAATTATTACTTGGCTAATGTGACCAGCCACTTGATAAGACCAATAGCTGAAAAAACATTTGCCAAATGGGAAGAGATGGATAAAGAGAATTATAAACTGCTATGGGAAAGCTATGGTACTCTCTCAGCAATCAATTCCAGTTTAGTTTCAGTCCCTAAAAATGTTTTAACTAGAAGAATGAAGGCTTTAGCAAATATTGTGTTTAAAGCAGCCACAAATCCGGATGCAGAGCAAAATTTAGAATGGATTGCGTTGGGCTTAGAGCAGCAAAAATATTTCTTTTTTGATAAATGGTCGTTTATTACGGGGAAACTGATTCTGGCCCAGAGCTATTTGGAAAATAAGGGTAGAAGGGAACGGGGCTGTTGGTTTGGGAAGGAGGTGATTGGGGAAGGAACTTTTTACGTCTTTCTTCCCCCAAATAATATTCCTCTCGCATAAGCATTCCAACGTTTAGTGGAGGTGGGGATTTATCATAGATGGGAGGTTGAGTGGGATGCACTAGTATACTCCGAAAGGGTACAGGATCGAGTGAGAGTTGTCTCTCCAACCGTCATTAGAGAAGAGAGAATTCCAGTCTCACTCAAATTGGATGGTAATCTTTTGATGGCTTTCTATATCTGGATGGTGGGCGGAATCATCAGCATAGCTAGATTGCTGGCTGAACTATTGCAGGTAAATATTAAACTATCTAAAAATAAATTTAATTTAAATAGCTTATATTAAATTACACAATGTGATTTTCTATTTCAATAATTACAATAATTTTACTTTCTCGATTAAAGACTTTCACAAGTTTAGTAAATCCCTTAATTTATGTTTAAATTCATCATTCCACTCGGCCCTCGCTTCTGCAATATTCAGAGGAGTCTGACCATCTTTGTTAATAATGCTTTTGTCCGCTCCATACTCTAAAAGGATTTTAACTTTTTGCAAAGCATACTCACTTTCTTTCTGCTTCACAGCACAATGAAGGGGAGTGTCGCCATCATCATCCACCCCATTCACATCCAACACTTTCATTTCCAAAAAGAATTTTAGTGCTTCTAACCCTCCATAGGCAGCAGCGAAATGAATGTGGAAATACCCTCGACGACTTAAAGGGTACTGTTTTGTCCCGCAGTTAATAAGACAGTTTGTTAAAGGTGTATATTGCGTTGGATGGCCAATAGCAAAATAAAGAGGAGTGTATCCATTAGAATCAATAGGATATGGATCTGCTCCATTTTTAAGCAAATATTTTGTAAGTTTAACAGAAATATCACCATCTTCTCTGCAAGTTGCATAATGAAGCGGAGTTCCCTTGAAATTGTTTCGCCCATTTACATCCAGTCCTAAGTCGACAAATAATTCAACAACTTCTAGTATTCCAAATCCTGATGAGGTGTGGAGGAGACTATTTCCTTTGGCGTCTTTTTGGTAAATATCTGCTCCATTTTTAACCAGACATTTTATAACTTTAACAGCTATGTTCTTCTCTTTTCTAGTAGCTGCTTGTATTTTCTGGATATTATTTAGACCATTTCTGCTAGCGTGATGAATGGGTGTGGAGTCATATAAATCTCTGGAGTTTACGTCAAGGCCCAGATTCACAAACAAATTTAAAGCATCTTTATTGCCAATTTCTATTGCTATATAAAGTAAATTTCGCTTAAGATTATTTAGATGTCTCCAGCTTACCCCAAACTCGTTAACAAGCAAAGACATAAATTCTGAGCTATTGTGCTCGCCCTGTATTGCATACCACAACAATGTGTTTCCGTTAGCATCTACGCTGTTAAAATTTATTCCATGTGATTTAAGCAATTGCAAAGTTTCCAGTTTAGGCTCAAAATGTTGTAGAGCTAATTGAAGAACGTAACTACCTTCTTTACCCCCTGGTGTGTCAAACAATTTTTTTAATCCCATGTCAAGTAGATATTTTGATATGTCATGAAAATCGGATGGGGAAGGATTATTAAAAGGTATTTTGTGAAGGAAAGTGACGCCATCTATATCTTTAGCAAACACATCGGCTACGATTGGAATGAGAGATTTAATGACTTGCAAGCAGTCATAAGCATTTTTAATCTCAACTGCTTTATGAAGGAGGAGGTTGTCCTTTTGGTCAGAATCTGAATCTTCTGAGTCATCCGAGTCTAAGCCAACTAAGTCTAAGCCATCTGAGTCTGAATCATCCGAAGAAGCAGTGAAACTCAAAGCATCAATATTCAATATTTGTACAAGTTCAGCACGTATCCCACCGTTTAATTGATTGCATCTTTTTCTTTGCAGCAACAATTCCAGAGCAGTGTTCCCATCATAATCCTGTTTGGCAATATCCACTACTCTGTCTATTAATAGCTTAGCTGCGGCCAAAACATTTTTACTACCAGATTCTGCGACACGGTGCAGTGGAGTGTCTCCAAACATAGTGAGCTGGTTTACATCCAGGCCTAAATCTATCAACAATTTCATTGCGTCCAAATGGCCATAACGCGCAGCCACATGTAGACCATTTTGTCCATCTTTGTTGCATTGATTCCAGTCTGTATTTGATACATTTATTAGCAAATTTATGAAAGCTTTATTTCTCCCTCCCTGGATTGAATAAAAGAGAGGGTTTTGTCCATATCTATCCAACTGGTTAAATGAAAGGCCATTTTCTGTTAGTAGCCTAATGGTATTTTCTTCTAACTCTAGTTTTTCACAGGCTAAATGAAGTGGAGTGGACTCACATGGTCCACTATGAGAGCTGAATAAAGAATTTAGTAAACATTTTCTTGCAAGGTATTCTACAAGTTCGTAGAACTGGGAAGAACTAATAATCGATTCACGGCGAAAAAGGAGATCAACAAATGTGAAGCCATCACTATTTTTGGCACACGCATCAGCTCCATTATCAATCAGAAATTTAATTATTCTTAAGGCAACAACCCAATTCATACAGTCACACGTTAAGTGAAGTGGCACACTGCCAGAGTTATCCTTATCATTTAAATCAGCCCCATTTTCAGATAATTCTTTTACAGCTTGTTCATCATCTCTTATTACCGCTAAATGCAGAAGTGAAAAGCCATCCGCATTTCTATATGTTTTATTCTTCGTGATAAAATTTTTAACAAATAATTTAAATTGTTCCTCGGATAAGCAAAAGTCTACTGATGCTCTGGAGATTCCTGCTTTTGCCAAATTCGTTTTACTAAAGTTCAGAATTTTTTGAATTATTTGAATAGATTCAGCATTGCCCTCTTTGACTGCTTCGTTTAAAAGATATTCTTCTTGAACACTTGTTCTGCCCCCAAATTTGAATAAAGTCTTTGCCGTTTTAAATCGACCTGAGTTTTCATTACTAGTTACTACATAATCCATAGGGGTTTCCAAATCAGAATCTTCTATGTTTACATCAATTTTGCAATCTCGAATGAAAAGCTTAACAGCGTCTGAATTGCCATTTGAAGAAGCCACGTGAAGATAACTTTCACCATCTTCTCCTTTCCATGTCAAATTAACTCCTAACTTGATCAAATTCTTTAAAGTTTCCGAGTTTCTTCCGTGTGCAATTGCCACCCAAAACGCTCTATGTAAATCAGTTTGTTTCTGAAACATAATTTCGAGTGTTTCTTTAGTCGGATCAATAAAATAAAGTAATCTCACGAATGGGCTATCTTTATCATTTGCATTAACGTTTAAAACTTGTACAAGCTTTGATTTTGGAATAGTGGTTAGTAGGGAATAATATTCGTGCGTGTCGAATCGTCTGCTCTTGTTATTGCTCAGGTGTAGAACGGTGTCCCCCTCCATATCCTGTGAACTTAAATCCGCTCCAAGTTTAATTAACTCCTTTAATAAATATACATGACTGTATTCTGAAAGCAAGGGCGTTCGGTCACCAACATCTTTCTCATTTAAAAGATCCGGGTTAATTTCAACTAAAATGTGGATTACTTCCAGGCGTTTTTCTATCTCATCTTCCAGCTTATATTTGGTGTTGGAAACGCAGTCATGCAAAAGAAGTTTCGTAGAGTCATTTAGATTTTCAATTAATTCTCGAAAGTCAAAGACTTTATTTTTCAGAAGGAAATAAATAATTTCCGGCTCACTTCGTTGTACGGCTACTCGAAGTATTGTAGAGAGAAACTGCTTATCAAATAATGCTATGTTTTGTGCAAGGCAGGACATTACGAACTTAAAATACTCGCATGTAGAATTGCGCAAGACGAGAAGAATCGCTGTTTCATCCAAAGTTGCGTAGTCGTTATTCATAAGTAGTTTGAAAATTTGAAGGAAGCTGTTATTAGCACAGGCGTGATAAAATTCCACCTTCTCTCCGGCTTCCATTGTATTCCAAATAGTACATCTTGCTTGTTTCTGTGATGAGTCAGTAAAATAAATGTTTGCGTTAACAAAATAGCAAATGACGTCATGTACAAATTTATGTAAATTAACTCCATCAATGTCGGACAAGATTTGTGCAAAATATCGTCTGCGCATTAAGATTTTATCCAGAAAAAAATATTCAAATTCGCTTCCAAACTCACGTTGAAATAACTTGTCGGTAACATAACAGGCTACAAAGTACTCCGCAAATGTTCGATGAGTAAATTCATAGTTACCAGTTGAGCCACATGCTTGTATAATTCCAACCTTCATTAGATCTTTAATATTAAACTGAACAAAATCCAATCTGTAATTGTACTCAGGGTAAAGTAACTTGATGCTAATGTTAATATGTGCTTCGATAAGGTCATTAATTTCTGCAGTACTTGCATAAAGTTTAATGTACTTTTGAAACTTGTTGGCTATCATATTTTTGTAAAGAGCCGAGATGGAATTGATTCTAATTTTAGGATGTGATTTAGTGAATTTTGTTTCAGTTGCAAAATAAATTGCCTCTTCTTCAAACACTTCGGCAATGAGGAAACACTGGAGAGGGATTCCGGCAAGGTCATTGTCGTCTTTGTTAAGTTGGCGTTTAACGCTTTGCAAAACTTTATGAGCGTAATCCGCAAGCTTATCCTGATTAACGTGGTGCGTTTTGCTAGCTATGTCAGATAGTTGCCAGTGCGATTTTAGAAAGTTCATCTGGTCATCCTCACTAAATCCCTTTATGTTGTATCCCAGAACGCCCAGTTCAAGTTCAAGCTTTTCTAAATGATGAGGTCTTGTGGAAATCCACAGGCGAATTGATTTGAAAGCACTTTTTACTAATCTAACGGTTTGCAACGCGAGAGTTGTATTATCACTGCAGATCTCGTCAAACCCATCCATAAACAATTCGATTTTTACATCTGATGAAGACAGCATGTCTGCTAATTCCAAAATTCCAAGCGAGTTCTTGCAGATTATGTTTTGCAAGGTGATATTAACTGAATCAATTACAGCTTTACCACGTTCACAATTAAGCTTTACTTGTTTTATAAAATCATTAACAGATGTAAAAACGACAATCTTTTCGGCAGCTTTTTCGCGTTTATACGCAATATTGGCAAGCAAGAATGATTTTCCCATGCCAGGGCTATCCGCAATCAAAATAAGTTTAGGTTGACCGTTCTCAAAGGAGTACAGTAATGCATCGCATGTCAAAGGATTTTGACATTTGTCAACATACCTTTGTAAAAGATTTATCCGGTTATTTGTTTTTATCCACTTAAATTTTCCTAACTTGTCATAACATGAAAGCAGATGTACTGGTGCGCTCGTTCTGTTACAAATCTCTTGGAAATGATTTGGCTGTTCTAACAACATAAACCTAACGTGTATTTTGGTCGAGTCTAATTGCTCACCTGAAGTGCTAGTTTCATGCTTTCTTAGAAGCTTCGAAAGCTCGAATCGGTTTAATCCAATAAATAGAAAAATGTCAGGGGCGTCCTCGTCAAATACTTTTAATAGAATTATGTGCCTTGGGAAAAGGACCCTTTCCAAGTAAAACTTTGGGCTGGGAGGAAGAGTAGAGTTGAACAAGTTTGGTTTTTTTCCAGTCATTAAATCAATGAGAATGTCACCTTTAAGCTTTGATTTAACCGAAGCGATTGGAATATTTGGAAAGAATTTTGAAAGATTTTGCTCAATTCTTTTTTGAAAGGCGGTTGAAAGCAAGAAATAATTTGTTGACCTTTTCTGAAATCCTTTGCAGGGTAAATTGTACGAAATTCGTAATTTCTCTAAAAAAGAAAAAAGGACAAAAGCGTTTCATTTGTTCTACGAACAAATGTTCTAACTGTTAACGGAATGTATTACCTCCAACAGAATTTTCTTCGCAGTCGTCTTCAATTACACGAATTAACTGCGCTAACTTTGCATTACTCCCTTGATCAGCAACCCAAATGTGGATAATCTTATTTAGTGCATCATTCCGATTGATTTTGTCGAGAAGAAGGTCTTGACGGAGTTTTTCAATGTCTTCAATTGCAATCCGTAGATATCCTGCCAAATCCGACCATTTTTCTTTAAGAGTGTAGCTCTTGCTTAAAATATTCCACACGTCCAGAATGGAACAACCTAAAATAAATGTTATTTATTGCATGTACTAAAATTCTGATAATTGAAAAGAAGCTGACCTTCCGTGCCAACAATTATACCTTCCATTGAAAGTAATCAACTCAATTACATCCAATGTTTAGGGTCTGCGGATAAATGAATTTTAAAAGTTAAAGTTAAGTTCCACGTCAGCCTTCTCACCATTGCACTAAATCGTTTGCTAAATACTCAACATAATATGCCTTTTTAAATATATAAAAGATAAAAAGTTTTATCAAATATTAATATCAAAAATATTATAAGAGTCTCAACTGAAGTAAACAGTACTTTGATATGGATGATAAAGAAGTAGAGCTTAGGGTTGTAGTCAGCTTAGATAATAATTGATGCAAATTTATTTTCACATTCCTGTCAACTGATAAGATTTTATATAACTGCTTTACATTTTATCAAAGTATTTCTTTGGCTAAATTTATTCTCACCAAATAATGCCACAACAATAGACTCACAAATATAGTTTTTAAGCTCTAAAAATCATTAATTATGACACCTTGTTTTTTTTACTCCTGTTGAACATTCTAAATTATTTATTTGGGATGGACTCTGTATTTTTTAAATTAACAGGACATTATTTCAGATTTAAAAATTACAATAACTTATACCAGAATAAAAATGTTAATAAATTTCATAAGGATCTTAAGACATAGTTAACAAGTCCCTTAATTTAAATTTAAATTCATCTTTCCATTCAGCCCTATCGTTTGCAATATCTAAAGCCTTTTGATTCTTATTGTTTCTAATATTTGGGTCAGCACC
The DNA here is from genome assembly GCA_027743725.1 of Rambutsinella grinnellia. NCBI lineage: Eukaryota > Metazoa > Arthropoda > Collembola > Entomobryomorpha > Entomobryidae > Rambutsinella > Rambutsinella grinnellia. Next base: position 7,780 of record JAHZMU010001445.1, read on the forward strand.
GCATTCCAAAAGGAGCTTAACCTTCTCCAAAACGTAATCAGTAATCACGCTCTCTCTGTCGCAAAGCACAATGAAGAGGAGTATCTCCGTCTCCATCAATCGCATTTACGTCCAAAATATTCATGTCCACAAATAATTTTAAAACTTTCACCTCTTCTACCTCAGCAGTTAAATGAAGAAAGCTGGTATTATGGAAATTTAAAGAGTCAACTTTTGCCCAATTGTCAATAAGGCAATTTACTATAGGTAGACATTTTGCTGAGTGATTAATAGCAAAATAAAGTGGAGTGTTTCCGCTCAAATCAACTGAGTTTGGATTTGCACCATTTTCCACCAGATATTTTATAACTTCAACAGCACTTTCACTGTCTTCTCTTGTAACTGCTGCATGAAGTGGAATCTCTCTATCATTATTTTTTGCGTTTTTCATCAGCTCCACTACTTATTAAAATATGCAGCATTTTATAAATATTATTTTGCCCACATCTGATTACGTGATGAATCGGCGTGTTCCCATCCAAATATTTATCCTGCGTTTATGTCTAGGCCCATTGCTAGAAAAAACTTTAAAGCTTTTTCATTTTCGTCTACGGTTGCTATGTGAAGTAAATTCTGATTAAAATTGTTGAGAAGTTTCCAACTTACTTCACAGTCATCAACAAGGAATGAGAAATGTTCTGCGCTCAGTTTTCTAAAGTTTGCAAATTTCTTCTAAATTTAATTGCTACTTCAAACGCGTCTCGAACTAATTTAAGGTTATATTGAGCTAACAGGTCCAGTGTTTTCTTAGTTGGATCAATGAAGTAAAGTAGGCTTAAGAGTGGGGGGCCCGAATTTATACGAATGCTTAAATTATCTTTAGCCTTAGATATTGTACTAGTACACAATGACGAATATTTTGCGTCGGTGAATTTTCGCAGGCTAAAAGCTTCATTTAATAGATCTGCTAATTTTAATTTTGGAATACTAGTGATGAGAGAATGATATTCGTCTGCAGTTAATCGTGGGCTTTGATTTAGGCTCAAGTGAAGAACCGTGTCGCCCATACTGTTTCTTGAACTTATATCCGCTCCAAGTCTAATTAATTCTATTAGAAGATCCACATGGACATATTCACTGAGTAAGGGTGTTCGTCCAAACTCATTTTTTTGCTCCAAAATATCCGGGTTAATTTCACACAATTGCTGGACTATGCCCAAACGCTTATCTATGTCATCTCTAAGTTTATATTTTGTTTCGGAAATACAGTCGTGCAGTAGAAGTTTAATGGAGTCTGCTTTAGTAATCCTAAAACAGGCGTTTCAGGGGGTGAATGAGGATAAGCTGGGTGGGAAGCAGAATGACTTCTGAAAATCTCAATTCTAAATTCTCAATCAGCTTCCGAAAGTTGAAGACTATATTTTTTAGAAGGAAATCAAGAATTTCTGGCTCACTTCGTTGGACAGCAACACGGAGAAAATTTGAAAGATGATGTTCATTAAATGACTCAAAGTCTTCTAAAACCAATGCTAAACTTTAAACCTAGCTTAGTCTTACGGCAGCTTTTTCCTTTTAGCTTTGCTCAAACAGTCCACCACTGCAAGCAGCACAGAGCGATCGGCTGTAGACTGCATACAAAATAGGTTGTAAACAAACCCATCTGGAAAAGGAGAAAAAGTGCAGACATAAATTTTAAATTATTTTCTGTCATGGTTTAATATATTTAATATTTAAAAGACTTTTAATTGTGATTACAAAGTGTGGAAATCAGCCAAATGGGAAAAAGCTGTTGTGTTCCGTTTTGCAACTCTCATCAAGGAGATAAGTCAATCTCATTTCATAAAATTCCATCGAAACCGGAAATACGGCAAAAATGGCTGAAAGTCATTTCTCGAAGCAATGACAAAAATCCTACCAAACCATGGATTCCGCATGACAGGTAATTATTAATTAATTATTACTGAATTAATGTAAAAGTATGTCTTTCTATTAGTAAATCTGCAAGCATTTAAAAACTCATAATAATTTTTTTATATATTTTAATATATATTTATTCTATTTATTTGCAGATCGATGGTGTGCTCCGTTCATTTTAAGGAAGACGACTTCAAGTCAAATCCGACAAGAAGAATTTTAAAGACGGATGCCGTTCCAAGTTATTTTCCAGGATATCCATCTTATAAATCCCACATTGAGACAACAAAACGAAAGGCACTAACGCCCCGAAAATTAGCACCTGCGCCGCCCAAGAAGAGAAAAGTTTTAAATGCCCTCAATGTCAACAATTTCAACAAGGAAAATGTGTCGCCTAGTTTAAATGAAGAGACAACGATTAGTGATATTCCAACCTTTACAGAAACATTTCAAACTCTGCCATTTGCACCCGCAAAAATCGACATAACGCTTCCATTCAAAAAAAGGATCAAAGATCTTAGGAAGAAAGTTAATAAACTACAAGCTCTAGTAACTTCAAAGAACACAACTATTCTTTCCCTAAGAAGAAAACTTAATTTGGCGGACACGGAGCCAGACGAGGTTGATACAAAACTAAATGAAATCAAGGAAGAAGCTAAAAATGGAGATGTTAAAGCTAATATTCTTTTTGAGCAAATTGAAGCATTTGGAAAGAAGCGCTTTCGATGGTCGGAACTTTGTGTTAGAATGTGCATTTTGTTAAAAGCTAGATCTCCGCGAGGCTATCGATTTGTTAGAAAGTACGTCGCCAATTTCCCGTGTGAGAGTACACTGCAGCGTTTTATTGGTCCATCAAATCTCCAGACGGGATTTTCAGATCTAGTTCGAACTCGCTTAGAAGAAGAGTTTAAGGCACTTGAAGAGAGACAAATTACATGTAGTCTTATTTTTAATGAAATGGCAATTGCTCCAAGAATTGTATATTTAAAGCGTTATGATAAAGTAGTTGGCGCTGCTGAATATGGCAAAAATGTAGCACCATCCAAACCAGTTCTAGCAAATCGACTACTTTGCTTTGTGTTACAAGGGATGACAACAAATATCAGAATACCTGTCGCTTATCATTTAGTTAGGCAACTGAAAGGCGATGACTTAGCGCGAATTATTCTAAATGTGACAGAAAGGACAGAAGTAATTGGATTTCGTATCCGGAAGCTAGGCAGTGACGACGCTTCAATCAACGTTAAAGGACTGAAAATTATATGCGGTGGAACGCTTCTGCCGGTGATCCCACATCCGTTTAGACCAGATGAGCCGCTTTTTGTTGGATTTGACGTATGCCATATTCTGAAAAACATCAGAAATCAGTACTTGGATCGTGATCGGCATTGGGAAAAACATGGCAAGTCAATCACAAGCAACCCAATCAAGACTTTGTATAGGATTCAAAACGGACTTCCATGCAAACCAGTTCGTTTCTTAACCCGAAAAGTTGTGTATCCCACAAATTTCGAGAAAATGAACGTTAAACGAGCAGTTCAAATATTTTCTACTGAGGTGATTTCTGCTTTGGAGATCTGCGCTAGCAAGGAAATGCATGAATTTTAAAATCTGAATGAAACTTTAAAATTCATGAAACTTATTCACAAGTGGTTTTCGGTAAGTCAAAAGTTAAATACAAATGCATGAGTTAAATATGAGAATTAAATAGTTGTAAAGTTAGGTTGTTCAAAAGTAATTATGGGATATTCGCAGAATGTTCAATTTTATAAAATATACATAAATGTGACTCGATTTGTGATATATGAAAGTTGAGTAAGAGTTGGAGCTCGAGTTTTATAGCTTGTAATTGTCGCATGGCTTAGATGATTGATTAAAACGTGGTTTGCGGTTAAGGTTTGATGAAAGTATTTCCAGATATGAGGAATATCATATTACAGATTTGTGGGAGGATTTTCTTGGGTTCATCTCATCATGTATTTGAGTATTGTTGATTGTTAGTAAATTTTTATAAACGTTTAGAATAGCCTATTTAATTTTTTGTATGTAATTTTCATGACATTGAATTTCAGATTGAGTTATCAGACGAGTTTGCAAACTCTGGTTTAATCTGCAATTTTCCTTTACGCACGTTAAGAGGGCTCAAGTTCCTTTACCATGTTTGCTGAAGATAAGGTGTCTGCTAATTTCAAAAATGTATGTTTTGGGCTTGTCTTTATTTTACAGCTTACAAAAGATGAGACGGTGATATGGATTGTTTGTGGCAAGGTGTGCAATTTGTTAATTTGTCCAACAGTAAAGTTCTGATAGAAGTTGGTCGCTGAATGTAAGGTTTCATTATAGAAGTCTAATGGAAGAGATTACAAATTCAATGGCAGCCCATAAAATAGTTTACTTGAGAATTTGTTTGTGATAAATCTCAACCGGTGGGGCTTAAACCTGAAATTCACAGCATTGTAATGATATTGCATGAATTAAGTCGTAATTCTGAGCTGTAATTGACGAAGCTGTGACGGAGTTTAGTTGTTTGATTCCTGGCTAAACCTGAAATGATTGACCTTGTCGCATTTGCATAAACTTTGATATTTAGAGGATAATTGATGTAATATTATAAAATCTATCGTAATTAGGTGAATAGTTTATATTTTTCCATCGAATAAATATTAGGATAATTGTACAAAAATATGAACTTGCTAAAGTATAAGGCGAACAATCGCAGGTAAATATGGGTGCAATCATATTTCAATTTATAGCAATGCAGTTGATTCAAATTACATAATTGATTGATTTTTTGCAATTCCCTAATCTTACGTTTAGATTTATGGAAATTTAGGTACATGCTTACTTACTTATTGGTCTTGTGAAGAATTTTGACTTTCGTGATTATATTAGCGTCGTACTATTTAATCATAAACTTTAATTAGCTCTGAGACTTTAAGTATTTTTTAAAGTTTATAAAATGCATAGGAAAAGTCTGTTTATTTTTATAAAAGCAATGCAACCTAATAACAACTTGCATTTTTTAGATTCTCAACGTTGCGAACACTACTTATTATATGAGAAGTCGAGATGATGACAAACGCCCATTCTCTCTTTTGGATGACGACAGACTTGACTGGTTGGAAAATAAGTTCTTGGGGTACCTGCAAGAATGGAAAGAATCTGCGGATGCCAAAGGTGGACCAATAGTGAAGGGCTCGAAAAAAGCTACGCGTTTTCTTACACGAGAAACGTACAACGCCATAAGAATTACAACTTTATCGTCTGTTGCTTGTATAAAGTAAGGATATCGTGTTTTTTGTCCTTGTGAGAATTATATCTTTGCGAAAATTCACTAAATGTTTGTATTTATTTCCACTGCAGGTACTTACTGCAAAACGGGGTTTTGTTTGTTCTGACTCGAAAATTCACAAGCGACGAAGTAGAACGCCTTTTTGGATCTGTTCGAGCAGCCCAAGGATTCAATGACCAAGCAAATGCTTTAGGAAGTTTGCAGAGCCCTTGAACTTATACTGAAAGCAGGACTTGTTGCTCCGGCGGTTAAAGGCAATTGTAAGGTTAATTCGGAGCTCATATCGCCATCTTGCACAAAGAATCTCGCGAACATTACTATGCCCCAGCCTCAACTTATGATTCTAAATGATCGGCAGAAGTTACTCTCCCGCAAGCTTGCAAATCCACCAGGTTAAAACTTTAATCATAGTGGAAAGGATTATTGCAAAATTATAATTAAAATATGGTTTGTAGATATTCCTTCGCTCACAGTCAAAAACGCCGGAGTTGCGTGGATAGCCGGATTTTTACTCAAACTTCTGAAGGATCGACATGACTGCCTCGAGGCTCCTAAACGGTTTACTGGGAATCAATCAGACAAACTTAACATGCTTATCGATTTGCAAGACCGTGGCGGTCTTCTCTATCCAAGCCATTTGTTTGTGTGTTTCGTAAACCTACTCCTGGATATTCTTCAGTGCGCAAACGAGTTTACGCAGAAAGAGGCGTTAGTTAAGTCTTGGACACTAACTTTGCTTTCGCTTCTTCCAGAAAAATGTTTAGAATGTAGTTGTGGAGATTTAGATCACAAGCAAAAGATCAGAGATATTATTGTAGGTCATGTGTGCAAACTGTATTTTGTGAATATGACATTAGATTTAACTGTTAGGAAGAATTCAAAGCCAAAGGGCAAGAATGAAAAGTCTTTATCAAAGAAGCCTAAAAAGGTCAATAATTAGTAATTTGATAATGGTAGCGTTTGTTTTAGTATTAATATAAAATTCCTTTTGATTCTGAAGGTGTGAAAAATGAGCTTTACGTAATTATTCTAATGCAATTGCTAAAATCCTTATCTGAAAATAAATCTTAATAAAATATATAGTTTATGAAAAGTTGTGTCATTTTTAGAAGTGGGAAATGCAGAAGATATATTTAGTATTTATCTTACTCGTGTACAAAGTATTACAAAGTATTCTTAATGAATTTATTAAAGTCAATTGAACACAATAAAAATCTTGCATACAAAACATTCTATTTAATTCATCTATTTTTATAATAAAATTCGCCGTAATTGCTTTAAACTCGATTCATTTTAGTAAATTTGTATTGAAATGCATGCATTATGGCTTCACGCAACGGCTAATATTGATCGCTCTTATACGCCACCTAGCGTACTAGTTTACTACCATGTCAAAAAGATCTCTTCCATGTAAAGTTGCCGTAAGACAAAGCTAGGTTTAAAGTTTAGCATTGCTAAAACACAGTACACACTATGTACTTGGAACACTCACATGTAGAATTGCGAATGGCCAGAACAACTGTTGCTTCATCCAGACTAGAATATTCGTTTTTGAGAAATAGTTTAAAGATTTGGAGAAAGCTGCTATTAGCACAAGCGTGGTAAATTTGCAATTTTGTTTCCGGTTCTATTGTTTCGGTATACATTCCTGTTTTAACTGATATTGTGTTAAAATAAGAAATGTTTGCGTTGACAAAATATGAAATGACATCATGTGTAAATTTATACGAATTAATTCCATCCAAATATGGCAAAAGTTTTACATAATGCTCCTTCCGCATTAGAATTTCATTAAGTAAAAACGCCACAAATTTCCTGTCAGATTTTTCGCCATGAAATAATTTGTCGATAACATAACGCGCCACAAAGTACTCTGCAAATTTTCGATAGATAAACTCCGTATTTCCGTCTAAACCGCATCTTTGTATAATACCAATATTTAGTACTTTATTTATGTCAACCCGAATAAAGTCCAATTTGGGATTGTACTCAGGGAAAAGTAATTTGATACTTAGCTCAATGTGCGCTTGTATAAAGTCGTCAATTCCTGCAACTTCAGAACTTACATGAATCCCAATGTACATTTGAAACTTGTTAGTAATCATGTTTTTGTATAGATCTGAAATGGAATTGATCTTGATTTTGGATGGGTATGATTTGGTGAGATTTTCTTAACTTGCAAAATTAATAAATTCCTCTTCAAACACTTCGCCTATGAGAAAACATTGAAGCGGGATACCAGCAATGTCGTTATCGTCTTTGTTTAGTTGGCGTTTAATTTTTTGCAACACGTTACAAGCGTATTCTGCAAGTTTATCTTGATTAAGGTCATGGTCTCGAGCTGTATCTGAATGCTTCCAGTGCGAATTTAGAAAGCTGACCTGATCATATTCATCAAATCCTTTTATGTTATATCCAAGAACTTCAAGTTCTGCTTCAAGCACTTCCAAATGATGTGGTCTTGTAGAAATCCACAGCCGAATTGATTTGAAAGCACTTTTAATAAATTTGACGGTCTGTAATGCTAGATCTGCGTCGTTACCACCAACCTCGTCGAATCCATCCATGAACAATTCAATTTTTAAATTTGAAGAGGATAGAATTCTTGACAGTTCTAATTTTCCAAGCGCGTTATTGCTGATGAGGTTCTTCAAGATGATTTTTGCGGAATCAATTTTAGTTTTGCCAAGCCCGGAGTAATATTTTACTTGTTTTATGAAATC
>JAHZMU010001446.1:0-15611 GCA_027743725.1 Rambutsinella grinnellia
TTACAGCGGTTTAATTGTAGAATTTGAAAAGGGTGGATTATAGTTTTAGACTTGACTTCAACTTGAACTGTTATTTATTCAGAACATGCATGGCTAATTTTTTCAGTTAGGCTTTTTATGCTAGTTTCTATTCTTTCATAACTTTTTTTGCTTAAATAATAGTCGTTTTTGCTTGAAACCAACGATAAGCTAGATTATCTAACTTTCATTCAATTATTGCATAGAAAGCGATGAATGAAGCTGAAACTGTAACTATTTTAGATTTTTTTTCAAAGAAAAAGGCTTTAAGACTTAAACTGGTCGGGTGCATTATTGGATGAAAGATGAGATGAGATGATGAGGAAGTTCAACTCTTGTCGTTTCGTTGTAATAAATAACATGCTGTGTCGCTGCTCGTTGATAGTGTTCGGATAAGCCAATGCAGGTTGACTTTAGAATTCTATTATGCAAAATTACTGACCGTGAAATGATGAAACAATAAGGGTGTGGAGCATAAAAGTTTGCTAGTTTAAAAATAGCTTACATGTTAATCTGATAACGGAAGAAACAAAAAGAGTTGTACTTTTACGGGTGTACATGCTGACCCTGTATGAGATTTATTAATGAATGAATGACATTGACATTAGATACGATGACATTGACACATGATACAATCGGTCGGGATAAACCGTTCGGGTATTTTATGTTAATTAGCCGTCAATCAATGTTATGACAATTTTGGTAATTGTTTTTTTGGCTCAGCTTCGAAGAAAATATGCTGGGCATTATATCATGAATAGCAAGGCATTGTTGAAGATTGTCATCTCCTACGACAGCGAAGAAAGGAGGAACAATAGATCCCGCCTTGGGCAACCTTAAGTGAAATATTAGCAGTTCAATTCTGCCTAATAAGGTATTTGGTTATGGATAAGGATAAAAATGCGAATAAGGAAGGAGGGAAGAAGGAGGCTGATGGCAAAGAGACGACAGACTCTGCGGAGCCCTCAAGAGCAAAAGTGGAGATTAATTAAGAATGCATAAATGATTTATATATTTTAACACTCATCAATCCCCTTTTAGAAACGATGGGCAAGAGACGACAGATTCTGCGGAGCCCTCAAGAGCAAAAGTGGAGATTAATTAAGAATGCATAAATGATTTATATATTTTAACACTCATCAATCCCCTTTTAGAAACGATGGGCAGCAATATTAGGCCGAGTTACAACATCGGTTCAGCAGACCACCCGCCGCCCCACCGGTAATTCTGAAGCCAAAGATGAAAATCTAATTGAGGAAATCAAGCGAATGAATCAAATGAAAAAGAAGAAAGCAGCCTCAACCCGAATGCATGCAGGCGGTGTACTCTCCCTCCTCCACTCCTCTCATCATGGCCCTGGTGAGAAAATGTTTGAAAAGCATAAATATTCCGTGAGGGAAAAGGTTGTTCGGAGACGGGAACGTGGTAGCATTAGAGCTGGAAGCATTGCTAGCCTCCATCTCACCGACTTTGACAATGACGCACGCTTTCGCTACCCCATAACACCCGAAATTCGTATCAAACTAGAGAAAATTAAGAAAGATGCAGAAGCATACAACGAAAAGCATCATGAAAAGGAAAAGTCGGAAAAGGAAACTAAATCTAAGAAGGATAAGGATGGTGCGTTTTCAAAGTTTCTAGGACGGATATTCTCAGCAAACTTGTGGGAGACGGTTCGGGCTCATCACAGATTCTACAAGTTTAGTCCACACGAACATCTTCCTGACTTATGTAGAAGGTGTCGAAGACCATTGGAAGCGACGCTGGAAACGAGATTTACTTCGGTTGGGATTCTTTTCTGTATTCTGCTTCCTATCATTGGGATTTTACTATTATTTGTTAACAGGGAATTTGTCTGTGTTGTGTGTGATGAGGTATATGTTTATGGAGATTTAACTGCGAGACCTGCGAAAGAGTTTGATGAAGAAGATGAAGGTGATGATAATATGTAGTTATTGATTGGCAACAAAGCAAATTCAATAAAGTCAATTTACTTGAAAACGTTTCTGGATTATTTATTTCTTCCACATTCGATACTCAAATGATAGAATTTATTTCCATGCATTTTCTTAGTAAATTCCGGATCATTAGTACAAAATGGGTAATTATTTTTCCGCTTGGGATGCCACGATCGGTCGTTGGATGGACACACTTAACAGTTTCCTTGTATTAACAACTGAAAACCCTGCACTTACATGGAACTACCAAATGAACAAGCATGATGGCGCCGGATTGAGCTGGGATGTGAACCGCTTATCGGCCTTAAATGAGCTCGAGTTCTCTTCGATGATTGGACACGATGCTGACGTTCGCATCTTCATCTACCCGATTATTGAGGAAAGACATTCCGTAATTTATGACACCTTCCTCCGATCAGAATTCGATTGGGATGGGTATGACGAAGTAGACTACGTCCAGTGGAATGAACAAGACATTTTTGACATTTGGGATATTTGGCGAATGTGTCACGACCAGGCCTTAACGTATGCGACGAGTAGGGCTGAAATCTGCAATAACTTTGGCATGGCTGGCAATGACGATGATATGAACAAACTCATGGAATACTTTTACCCAACGAATCAAAAGGAATTGGCGAAGAGTTCAGATTTCAAGTATGAAGCCATTGGGTTCAGGGAGTTTGCTATGAGAATATATGCTATTTTACACGGAGATGAGGAGACCCCAACGAAAGAGTTTTTGGAGGATTTACTAATCGATATCAGAATGAGAAGGTATGCCATTCCCTATCGATGTAAGGCATTGTTTTATATGTGTTGAACAATGTCAATTCTTTTCCATGATTAAGAAAAAAGTTTTTTGTTGAGAGCAAATTGGAAAGTCAGAATAAAAAGAAAGAAAATGGAAATGGTTTTCCCAATTTAAGATTTTTTCCATCTCTTTGTTAAAAGTCGAAAAAATCTTGAATTGTGTGGTTTTCTTCGGGTTCACTGCCTACCTTTTATACGTATTAAAATTGTATAAAGCATAAATCACAGTCTTCTAAATGGCATAGTGCAAAACCACTTGACAAGGACAGAGATGGATTTATTTCACCGGAAGTAATTTCAATTTTCAATTAGTACAAGTCTAAATGGAAACTCTCTCCTTGGAAAGATGAAAGTTCATGGATGTTGGTTTAGATTATTTCTTTTTATAGAGAGCAACATGTTCAAAGTCCCCAGAACCAGAACCAGAAAGGACAAGAGAAAGCACGACTTTTCTTTATTGATCGATCCCACTTACGTGTTCTTATTATAAGCTTTTATCTGTTACGAAAATAGAAGATTGAGCTAAGTATAGGTAATAGGAAACGCATGATGATGGAGTATATCAGTTGGAAAAATGGGAATAGTAAACTCACGCGTTCCTAAAAGGCAAGGTTCATCCAAACTTTCATCCTTGGTCCTGTTTCCTATAAGCATCTACACCAACTAGAGATTATATTGCGACTTCTAGTGGAGCGATTCGGGGAAGTTGTACGCACGATATACTCGTACTACGTCATACTTTCTTTCATCGTCGTAAATTTTGTAAACATCCTCTTTCATCCTTTCACTCTGGACAAGGTTGGAGAGAAAGCAGTTCAGCTATGTCTAACGAGAAATATTTTCCAGTCTTTCGTTAATTATCAAGAAAAAATTACTCGGGCAGGAGGACTGTGATTTAATCAACTTTCACGTTTACGCTTTCACGAAAAAATGTCTCAAGCACAACCATACGAATATCAAGTGAAAATGGGTTATCAACAACCCTCACCACCAAACACAGGCCTACAGTATAATTACAACTTTGGAACATCACCAGGGACTGATATAATGCAGAGTGATATGTACGCTCCTGCATTTTATCCCCAAATTCAACAAAATTATGGGGACCCTGATCAAAGTCAGTACTTTCACTCTGTTCATCAACCAAAGACAAAAATCGAGCGACCGTGGTGGCTATGGGCTATCGCTTTTGCAGATATTGTAAGATAAACCATATAGCTCTTTAAAAGGCTAATAATTGCTAACTAATCATAAGCATTTTATAAAACAGGCCCTTGCCATTTTGCTATCGAGTCGATTATTTTATAATATGGCAACTCTGGAGAAAGTGCGCATAGGTATATAAGAATAAAAATTAAGCTTGTTAAGACGTGGCAAGTAATATTTAAATATCTTATTACTTTCAGATCGAAATGTGATAATGTGGACACTATTCCTCATCTTCATCTCCCTTACAATTCACTTTACGATGGGAATTGGTCTGATCGCAGGACTAAAAAGTGTAAGCATTTGTAAGCAACTATAGAAAGTCGATAGAATATCAATTTTATATACGCTTATTAAATAGACGGACAAGACCTCCACAGTTTGGTATTGCCAAGCATGGATTTACGGAGCCTACTATCATTTCGGGGAGTTGTGCTTAACCTTCCTAATTTTATTGATGGGACAGCCAGCAACAGTTAGGAATGACGCTAGCCAACTTTTTACCTTGTTCATCTTAATAGTAAAACTGGTCTTCAGAGTGATCTCTTACATTTTGGTCCGACGCTTTATGATCGAAATGGGGAAAGATGAAGAGTTGCAAGCAGCGCAGCACCAAAGGCTTTTTAGTTTTTGTTATCAATCACAACATGACAATCCTCACGAACAGTATCAAATGGAAACGACGCTTCCTTCACCACCTCCTCCAGCCCCACTACCTATTCCTGGACAAGTCCAAGGACAAACTACGCAAGTTCAAGAACAACCCAAAATTATGGGAACAAATGAATATTATTATTGCGCACCACAAGTTAGCATGCTTATGACAATGATGATGAATAATTCATCCGGTCCTACTGCGACGTAATGTTTTAGCTTTTGTTTTATTTAGAACGTGTATAGATAGCTTATCTTGGTTAAGGCAGTTAAGTGTTCAGCCCTGCAAAAAACATGTTCAAACTACCTATAGATAGTGACAATTGTGAACAGCAATTATTGTGCTATTATTGATTGGTAAACTGACAATGTTGATTTAGTAAATGAACCATAATGTATGACTTTTATAACAAAATCTAACATTAGTCTATGTGTAAATAACCATTAAATTAAGTACTAACACATTCTAGACACTAATCTTAAATATGAAATTGGGAAAAATAAATGCAAAATGTTACATTAAGTATTTAAATTATGATGATTATCGAAAAGTGATTATATAAATAAGTAACATCGGTATAAACTGAACAAATAAAGCTGAACAATTCAGTCAACATGTTTTACAAGAATTTGACTTAAATGCAATTATTTGGTAAGGTAAGTTGAGAAAACAATCAAGGTAATCAATTCAAGGTATAATTTCAGTAATTTCAGGTATAAGGATTAAGGAATGATTGTGTTAAAAAATGACTTTAGACCAAAAATCACAACCACAGAAATACTCAAGAAAGCTGTAGTCTTATCTATCATTTTTTTCTTCAGCCTAAAATGCCATACATGTCACTGATATTCTTTGGCGATCAACAAGGCAATGTTTTTCCCAGAAATTATACTCATCTCAATTGCACTAGCTGCCCATTCTATCGCGTTTAAGTAATAGAGTCGAGGACCAAGTACGAAGTTGGGGAAATCCGGCGGAATTGTATCATATTCTGGATAGGCCAACCAATCATGAACTTCAACATGTTGAATTTCTTCGAAAATCTCGTTCAGTTGTTCCTTGGTTAGGACATTCGGACTGAATATTTTGTAGACTGGGTATTTTTCAGCAACCACCAGAATTGTTGGGTGAAGAAGGCCAATTGATGTGAAGAAGTGGGACTTGTCGCAGGTTAAGATGTCAGTTCGGAACTTGAATTGAGATTTTACATGACCAGCAACGATGGTGGCGACAGTACGGTGATATCTCTTGTTGCCGCTGACATATGGTGGCTTTTCAAACCCAGTGAACTTGACAGGAGATCTAGATCCTTCTATTGGAAAGGCGAGAACGACATGATCAAAGGTCCCAAGTTTCACGGAGTTAGACAGCAGCTTGTAAGTTCCATCCTGCTCTTTGATGACTTCTGTTACTGGCGTGTTCAAGTGAAGCCTAGCTTTGGAGAATTCAATGAGGGATTTCGGAAGCTCTCGATTTCCTCCTTGCACCGCCCATAAGTCACCATCAGCTCCGGCAGCAGCGACACTTCCAACAAACGCGTGGATGCTGAGATCTTGACCGTAATTGACGTATGTAACGGCTTGTCCAAGTTCTTCAATGAAGTTCTCGGAAAACCCACTTGACTTCAAGAATGATAAGGTATCCGTTCGCGTTAAATTGAGGAGGGCAGGACTCATAGCTTCCAACATGTCCTTGGGGTTGGTGAAAGTTTGATGCTTATCTTGAAGATCGTATATTCTTTAAAAAATATAAAATAAAGTTAATCAAACTTGCATTCTTACCATTTTAACATCAAACCATTCACTTACTTGCTAAAGTCATCAATGAATCCATTAACGAGCTTGAACAGCCGGTTGTAGTTGAATCCATAATGGTAGAGTATTTTGAAGATAGTGATAATCGTCCATTTGCTAGTGTTTATCACGTATTCATCGCCCTTCATAATCGACATGGCTTCTCCAGTATCCACCTTCTTTCCGAAGCCTAAAAATTAAATAATTTACAGTTTACAATGAACATAATTATGTCACTCCACAAGCCAGTCAAATTACCGAATTTTTCAGACAAATCCACCGCATACTTATTCCTCCCGTGAATAATAGAGCCTCCCGTCTCATAACCATTTCCCAACACCATCGTAATATTAGTTCTGCCTCCAACTAATCCAGACTTCTCAAACACTTCGATTCGTGCTTCAGGCAATAACTCCTTCAAAAAATAAGCTGTGGAAGATCCTCCAGCACCAGCTCCAATGATCGCTAAAAGAAAAGTATAATCAATTATCTATTTAAAATCGCTAATTAACTAATTTTTAACTTACCAACTCTTGGCGCCGCACTGGCTTGCTCTGTAAGCGCCCAATTGTTAACAAACGCTGTAAACAATAGCAAACTGCTTGTGGATGAAAAAATTCGCATTTTCCACATGATGACTGATTTGGTTGATTAACTAACTAAACATCAAATCTTTACAATTCCCCTTCAGCACTTAGTAAGTACTATCCTTTCCCTGTTTATTAATGTAAAACGTATTTAATTAACGTAAAGTATAAAAGAAAACAAATAAAAGTTGCCTGAACACTGAACAAAATGCCGGCTCCAATGTCAACTCACTTTTTGGACTTTTTTTGCACAGACACAACCTTCTTGGTCACATTCACATCAAAACACAGTTGGTTACTTCTTTGACAGCTGCTATGCAAATCCCCGTATGTCCAGTATATCCAGCGATTTCCAGTAGCTTCTCAAAATCACATTCACCTTTCACAACTCACAAGACCAACCCAAGAGCAAAAATCCACTCGACTCGCCCTTTTCTACTCCTTTTGACTTTTGCTATGCTCTTTGCTTTGTGTGCAAAATGAAAAATGAAATGGTTGCCCAATGTCAAGCCAGACATGAATGATATGATTAAATGATTATCGATTATAACTACACTTAAAATAATTAAAAGTTAAATAAAAACTACACAATAAATCTACACAATTAATTTCCAAACTGATTCTTTATTTTATTACAACAAAATAATAGCAGGGCAATCTATCTTTGCCCTGTAAAAATTACGTTTCAACACAAACTTTTTACATGGGAAATTAGAAGAAAATCATGATTAAATAGCAGCTTTCTTAACGCAAATTACAAGACAAATTAATTAAATGCTAATTACATAATTGGAGAGTAAATGATCTATGGAAAATTATTAGCGAAACGAAAATAGGTGGGATCATTATGCCACGTGATTGGAGGAAGTGGTTTGTTGTTTTCCAATACAGGTCCTGGAGGAGGATCCTCTTCTTCCTTAACTTCCTTAGCGAACAAGGGTAGTGTTCTAGTAGCCCCGAATGTATTTTGGAGTTCCTTCAATCTTCGAACAATCTCAGACGCAGGTCGGATAACTTCGTGAAGCCGGCAGTTGGTTCCAAATCCACACATGATTCTTCGAAAGTTGTCAGAGCTGTCGTCGTCTGACATTTCATCTTCGGAATCCCAGAATTTCTGGAACTTGATTCCTTCCGGAGTAACGTACCTTTGGACGTGCTCGAAGCCACGGAGTTCCTCGGGATCGATTGCTTCTTCTTTGTGGACAACTTCTTTCTTTCCGCTTCGGGATGCTAAGGACTTGGAGCGTCTTCCGCGGAAGAATCCTGGTCTTCGTTGAATTGTAGAAACTGGTGGGGGAGGTGGAGCTGAAACACTAGGTTGTGGGGCAGTAGAAGGGGCGGTGGTGGCGGTGATCTCGACTCCGGTTTGATCTGCCTTTGTAGTGCCAGCACTCTCGTCTACAACTTTTTCTTCAGTAGCCCCAGTAGCTTGACCATCCCCTTCTGGATTTTCTACTTTCACAATGTCAGCGTCAACGGCAATTACTTGCGGATTTTTGACCGACGCAGACTCATCCTTCTTTACAGCCCTTCGACGTTTTGCTTTCGGTTTGGTAGGGACTGAATCAGATCCATCTGCAGGCTTGGCATCATCTCCATCAGGTTTTGGAATGGACAGCTTGGGTTTCTTGGGACGACTCTTCTTCTTTTCTTTCGGCTCCTTCTTCTCACTTTTAGAATCCGTTTCTTGCGGAGTAACATTCGCGTCCACATCCAAGACCTCAATGTCCTGAATCTTCTCTGACTCTGGATTAGTTGCTTCTTCTTTCTGAGCTTCCTTCTTTGCACGTGACGCTGCTGGCTTTGATCGTCTTCCTGGCTTTCGTTGAACTGATTTACCTGAAGCTGGTGGAGCTGGAGTCTCACCCTCAGGTTTTTCGGAAATGACTATGATATCATTCTCGTTCGCTTCACCTTCTATCTTGACATCATCACCACCGTTCTCATCTAGATTGGCGTCCTTTGCATCAGCATCAGCTTCCTGTTCTAGATCCACTTCCACTTTCACAATGTCAGCATCAACTGATCCATTTTCATTCTGATCTTTGATTGATGCGGATTCTTCCTTCTGCTTCTTCACAGTCTTCCGACGCTTCGGTTTAGACTTGGTAGAAGCGGCAACCGTTGGAGAAGTAGTAATCCTAGGTGGCGTTTGGGTAGTGTCATCTCCATCAGAATTTGGCACGGACGGTTTCTTGGATCGACCCTTGGCTTTCTTTTTCACTGGAGTTTCCTCTTGGCTTTGGGATGACTCCTTCTTTTCGTTTCGAACCCTTTTCGGCATGATGATGACTTTAACTACAACTCCGCTTTAGTCTCAAAAATGACCAATCGATTATGCAACAACTTAAAATACGATTTTACTTAAGCCCAACCGAAGAAACGATTGATAAGCAAGACGCAGGCGACGCAGCTGAAAGATGCCATGTCATGAAAGTTCTCTCTCTTCGCCGTGATGTTTTTGATTTTCAAAAGTTCGCGCGCGTCCCGCGTTTTCGAAAGACGTGACGTGACAAACACATTAGTTTTGATACAAATATCAGGATGCATTTTTATTCTCAAACTAATGATTTAATTAGCCAATTTAATTAATTAAAATACGTATGAAAACTACAATTTAAAACCTACTAATTTGCTACAAAACACTCAAACTTACAATTAGACCATCAATAATGCCCTTTTCAAAGCCTTTTCTTTACCCTTCTTCTTTCTCTTTCTAGCATTAACCATTTCCTTGAAAGTCTCGATCTTTTGTTTATCTTGTGTCTTTCTTTGAATGTGACTCAAAGCAGCCAAATTGAAACCAACAATGTCCTGCAATTCCCTGCATCGTTTCTCTGCCTCGTTTGCCACAGCTTTGAAGGAGTTCCTGTCACTACTTCCGGACAAAGTAACTCGATGAAACTTCATCAACGCGTGCAAGCATCGAAAGGCACCTTCAGTCGCTAGAGGGTAGTTGACAAAAATGGAGTTTATAGCGTTGGTCATAATCTTAACATATTCTACTGGGAGAAGCATGACACTCTGCTCTAGTTCTGAGGCTTTAATCATTGTCAGAGTTTTTAAAATGAATTCTTCATGCGTCTTGGCTCCGTAGGCGTTCATGAGGGGATGGCTTTCAGGCTGTTCTTTATATATATCCAGGGCTTCTATTAATTTGTCCGCCTGTTTGGTAAAAATTAAAATGATAAAAGTTAACAATCTAACCAAATCCACAATCCAATTAGGTCAGTGAAATCTTTTTGCACGTACCGATTTTTCGCTTTCAGAAGTCTTCAATGGAGCAACCCCCGACACTTCTTCAACAGCTTCCTTGTCGATTTCCTCTTCGCGTTCAGTTTCTCTTTCATCACTCAAAACAAGAATCTAAAAAAATAAAGTAATAAAAAATTACATAGCTATAAGCAGTTAGCAATGTTTATAATAATTAGCAATAATTTTTTCCAATTATTTAAGAATTAAACCTCGTTAGTTCTATTAAATAGGCGAATTGTTTGGTCCCTGCCTCCTGAAACCACAAACTTGTCCTTCGTTGCAACACAAGTGGCTCCTCCCTCCACATGAGCCTAATTGAATTCAAATATAACATAATTATTATTAATTTTGTCCCTTCTGTTTTCTTTTATTCGTCATCGGAGAAATAATAAATTACAACGAACCTTAAGCGTCTGAATCCTCTGATGAATATCTGCATCATAAATATTCAGCGAATCCTTTGCCACTGAAATCACATGATGTGTCCTTTCCAAGAAATGGCAACCAACCAGACCCTCTGTATGCGTCATTGAGCGTTTCTTGAACATCTAGTTGACGCTTCATTTCGAAAGTCAAACTTCCATCAACCATCAGAAATTCATAGAATTGCAAATAGTTTCCAATCGAAGCTACAAAGCCTGTGTTGGTTGGTAGGATATCGATTCCCCAAACACTATACAGAAATAAACATTTATTAAAACCTTATTAAATTAAGTAAAGCTATTAGTAAAGCTGTCAGTACGTTACTGAGCATAGCAAAATTAACAAGTGACTTACCTATCGCTGCCGCAAGGGTCCACTTGTGTTATTTTACCAAGTGGAACATCTCCCATAAGTAGTTTTCCACATGATGTTCCAGCCACAAAATGCCTATCCCCTGGACAAAACTTGCAGCTCACAACGGGATAGTCGTGAGAAATCGTTAAAATACAGGTTAATGTAGACCTATAAGGAAAAATCAATAAATATTATAGCAATCCACGATTTATGATTAGCAATTGTGAACAGAAATGAGGAACTGACCTGTTCCAGACTTTGAAGGCATCCCCAGAAGCTGTCAAGATGGCAGTTTTATCGCTGGAAAAGCAAACTCCTCTTATAATTTTTCGGTGGCCATCGAATCCTAGAAGTTCAGGTTTTCCTTTCAATGACTCATCCGTCTGAACATCGGATTCAGACAATTTCAGCAGTTGTAGTTGGTTTGAAGGAAGCGTACACAAAATCTAGTGAACAATCATAAAATACATTTTAGATACTTCCGAACCGAAAACAGATTACATATTACATTTCAGAATAATGAAGTAAAGAGCCCTTACCTTGATACCATCTTTCTCCATCACACAATCAATAGACTTGATTTTATCTTCGGAAGCCTTCACTGTAGGGCCACGGCGAATAAGATCCCTCAAAATTATATCTGGGCTACTATCTGGATTCTTCTTCAATCGCTTATTTTTCTTTTTGTTTGCATCATCAGTTGGGTTGATATAAAAACTTTCGATAACAGAGGCTTTACTCCCCGACACAACTAGATAATTTCCAACAATCTTCAGCATATTAACTCGGTCGTGTGAATTGCGAAGTAGTACTCCAAACTCTTCAGTACTCCATTGTAGAGGATTTGCTTCATCTTGAACAACTTTCATCAGTCTTAACTGCGCCTCCGCAGCAATAATGATGTCATCCCATACTTGAAAATGCTTCACCGCAACATCAAATGGAATCGTATGAACAACATCCTTAATTGACATGTCCCAAAGTCGAATCGTGGCATCAGTTGAACTCGAAATTAGATATGCAGAGTCCCTCCAAAACTGCAGATGAGTAATTGCCTTCTTATGAGCTGTTAGTTTAACAAGTCCGATTTCACCAACACAATCCCATATCACGATCCTCGTGTCACGACCTCCGGATGCTATCAAAGTACCTGAGTCATCCCACGCAATTGCAGTGACTGGACCTGAAGTTTAAAAACAAAATAATAGCTAGAACCATCACAAATCAAACTCGATTGCTTAAAAGCTCCGTTTTTCTTACTTCGGTGACCATCAAAAGTAATCCTTGGCTGAATGATGTCCTCCCCACT
Source organism: Rambutsinella grinnellia (assembly GCA_027743725.1). Lineage (NCBI taxonomy): Eukaryota > Metazoa > Arthropoda > Collembola > Entomobryomorpha > Entomobryidae > Rambutsinella > Rambutsinella grinnellia. The sequence continues at coordinate 12,369 of JAHZMU010001446.1, forward strand.
CTTATCAGTAATGTCGTAAACGCTGAGAGATCCACTTTGGTGACCAACTGCTAACAAGGTTGAGTCGTTATTTGGTTCGATGACCACAGCAGGAGAGTCACATTGTAAGGTCGCGACCTAAAAATGAGATAAAATAAACCATTAGCCTTACAAATTTTAATAGCGCTTTTACAGATTAAGCTTAATTACTTTTCTTTGTATGCGCGTATCCCAAATGATAACAAGATTGGTCCCACCAGCCGCCACGAAACGATGTTGAGGTTTTAAATAAACTGAATTACAAGTTTTAGACGCAACAACTCCAAATATTCCGCTCGGAGTGAATCTCAAGTATTGCTTTGTTAGACCCATGATTGATAACTAAAACTAAAAGTACTTGAACCTAACTAAAATAACTAAAACTAATTTTAAATTCAAACTAAATTGGAACTGGAACACATTTATTTGATAACTCCAGCTTGGCTCATCAACTGCTCATTATTTGCAATCTGGATCTCCTGGAATCGCTGACTAACTCTTTGATTAGCTTTAATGAATTTCTCCACACATGCACTTGTACAACGATCTTCTTGATCCTTGATACCCCTTCCGGTGAAGTCCCAAATGCACGACCGGAAACAGAGTTCCGAAACGCGGTTGAAGTTTTGAAGGAACTCACGAAAAGTATGAACTTGATTAGGATCTATCGCATTGATATCTACTTGTTGATTAGAAGGAACTGACATGATTTCTCCTGCTAAATGCAGATTCTAATTGCTCAATCAAATCTAATTACAATTAACTTCTAAATTAGAAGTTCTAAGCTAGCTTGCCAAAAACATGATAACGTGCACGGACCAGTACCAAGCACATGTTTGAGTCAAGAGGAGTAGGCGCAGTCAAAACGTGCGGATTTTTTATCCGGGGCAGAGTGAAATGGATGCTGATGGTTGTCTCGCGAAGCTTTGCAACAAAGAAATCGGGTAAAAAATCATGAGATGATTGATGATTCCTTATTAAAATTAATTAATATTAAACGTTTATAATTAAAAGGAAACAGCAATATTTTAGTTTGGGCAAGTCAGTTTCAACATTTAATCTTAATGAATTGTGAATCTTAATGAATGTGACATGAGAGAGTGATTAAACTTTGAAATTTTCCAGTTTTCATCTTTCCACTAGTGTTTGAGGGTGATGGCTGCGTTTACAATTTTGAGCTTCCAAAAAAGAACATTTTTTGAAGGAGTGAAGTTTCTACTTCCTTAGGTCCGTATAAGAAGACGGAGCAAACTTTGGGGATGAGGTTTGCGACAGGTAGGGCCATTTCATGCACGTGGCGGTAATAGTCCGTCCAGAAGGTCTCCAGGTAGGGAGTGCCCTTGACCAAATTCTCGAGGTAGGAGGTGTCCATAACGTAGGCAATCAGTATTGGGATTATTACCATCCAAATGGCAGCGAGAACGGCGATTTTTCCAACTTTGGCTGGAGAATGGAAGGACAAATTGACAAATCACGTAAGCCTTTTTATAATTTTTATAAATTATTACCAAGTGTTTGCCCAAATGTGAGCGCTGGTGCTTTCTCTGGGACGTTGTGATTGACATCTGCTTCCATCTCGGATTCGCTACTGCTCACTACTTCCTGCTCAACAACCTTCTCTGCACTGTCTGCATTGTTCGCACTTCGGCTTCGCTTCCGGTAATGAATCTTGGATGGTCGGATCTTAGGTCTGCTTCTGCTAGTATCCGCAACATCAGACGTTGGCAACTGCTCATGTGCCTCGGCAACCTCCCTCAAGAATGTAGTGATATGTTCGGCCAGAGCGACCCCAGATAAGTTACGACCTTTCTGTCCCAAAAAGTCCTTGAGGGGAGCGCGGAGTGGATTTTCTGAGATTCGGATGTACTGGAGGCGGGCCAATTCTCCCATACTGACGGGCAAAGTCTCCAACTATTAGTATAATAAAAGGTGTCATTGGTACAACTGCATGAAAGACATTTTGTTATAATTTATTAAAACCAACTTGGTTTTGAAACAAGTCCAAATACACGAGCTTCCGTAGATCCCCAAAGTTATCCGGGAGTTTCCTGATCTCATTCCTGCTCAAGTCGAGGATTGTGATGTCCAATAACTCGGCTGTAAACTTGGGACTAACGTACTGGATCGTATTGTAGGACAAGTCAAGGTTGGTGATGTGGCCGTAGTAGTCTTTGATCCAGTCCAATGGAATGCTCTTCAGGTTACATAAACTCAAGTCCAACTTATCCCTCCCCTTCTGCCCAGCGATTCGCTCGATAAGGTTACCGGGGATTTCTTCACCATTGTGTAGAACTGAAGTGTTTGTATACGGTCTCGGGGCCATTTTACTGTAAGACAAAACCACAAAGACTAAGACCACACTCTTCGAGTTTCTAAGTACTTTCACTTGGTTCTCCCGCAGCAAAGTGGAAATGAAGCTTAAAAAATTAAAAAGAAATCACTAGACAAAAATCAACAGTAGTCGTGCATGGGGTGAAATAAGGCGATTTAATCATAACTAGTCAATATTCAGCGAAGAATCAGTTTCGGTTTTCATTTTCACAGCCTTCATAGTGATCTTGGAAATGTTACAATTAAAAATGTATCTACGGCTACACATTAAAATGCGGCTCATCGAATGCAAGTTTTATTGTTGAGTGAATCAGTATCGTTTTCAGAGTCTGAATTTAATTCAGACTCCTTATCTTCATGCAACAGAAGGATTTCATAAAATAGTCACAGTGTCTTCTCTTCTATAAATTTTATTGATAATATGCCTTTATTACGTCATCATTTTTAGTCATTCAAATTAGATGATCCAATTGCGCATGCATACATTAGTCGAACAAAGAGGTTGACAAATGCATCCAAAACTGAAACTGTAGCCAGAGTCCCGTTGAGATATTCATAATAATGCGATACACGACACTATTTCTGATTCCCCAAACCCAGGACTGAATAAGAAAGACGGAAACCTTATCCGTCCACGTCATCAACTTCCACAAATGTAGCCCCTTGTAGCCATCTATCTGTCTTAACCCCGTGTAAAACATCGCCTTATAAGTCATGAATGGCAATCGCTTACTTAAAGCCTCCATAAACGCCATTTGAATTGTGACCACAGTTTCATCCATACTTTTCAAACCCTCCACAACAATATTTGTGAACAGTTTTTGATATAGATCGTGATCAGGTTTGATGCAAATGTTGAACTCGTCCTTGATTCCCAATACCCTCCCGAAAACT
>JAHZMU010001447.1:0-12920 GCA_027743725.1 Rambutsinella grinnellia
TGTCACATGTCTCTCTCAGCTCCTTCCCTCCCTCCCATTCTATCAGCTCAACTCTCTAAACAATTCCTAAATAATTCAATATCCAAAATATCCTTCAATTTAGACCATCACTTCCACATCGACTAATTAACTGTGACAAAGAGAGCCGACTGCTGCTTTCAACACTTGCTAAATTATCCATTCTACCAAATAGCTGAATTCTTAATTACTCCAGTCCACTCTCTCTCTCTCTCTGAAAACTCCTCACTCCTTCCAAATCTCAAGCCTATGTCATATCTCCACAACTCTCCAAAACAAGAGGGAAATCAGTAGACTTTTCTCTCGACTTTCTCCAAAATAAAACTCATCCAGTCCATCTTTCTAAACAATGCCTTTCACCAGCACTCCAAATTTCCAAGCAGATGCTATTCCCCGCTTTCTCCCCGCCTGGAGGAGCCATGGCCCACTTTTAATCGAGTGAATGAAAAGGAGCGAGGGGAGCAACAGCAACAGCAACACACCCACCACCTTTCATCATTTCACTCCTCTCCCTTCACAGCCGGATAGATGAGCGATCGCTCATTCCCAATTTACTTGTATCGAGCAGAAAACTCGTTACGCTTTTACCAAATGCATACTCGAAACTAGAGAAAGAAAGAGAGAAAGAGGAGGGACATACTCCTACATTCCAGTCATCACTTGTAACGCTTCTAAAAAGTATGAAATAGTAGGAAAGACAATACTTTTTATTACTCTCTTTCTTTTTGAATGAATTTCGGCCGTGGGAAGATCTTGACTACCCACCACAATCTAATATTTATCCCGGAACGCCTACAACTCCCATTTCTCTTAATAAAACTAGCCTATTTTTGAAGAAGAAGTAATGTCATGAATATTAACAAAACAGAGTGAGAGAAGAAGCACACCGTCTCCCATTATTATTCACTACGAGACATCAAGACTGCAATGACACGAAAAAGAATGTGCGAGAATTAAAGCTCAAGACCTTCGACAATTCCTCCCACACCTGCTCTTAAAATGTGCTAAAGCAGCCATTCCATGAAATATTTATAGCTGGTGACTTTTAAAATCATAGAATTACGGAAGCTCTTGACAGACTCCAGCTATTTCTCTTCAACTTTCCTCCTTTATCTAATAGGAGGAAAATTTAGGGAAAAAATGTCCACCCATCACCATACTTGGGTGGAATGGCTTGAGAAATTATCAATTAGAATGATTGACATTTGCCCGTGATCCCTCAACTCTATAAAAAATTGACATCAGCTTTTCCTCTCTTCCCTGTCCCCACATCTGACCCCGTTTTTACAGCCATAATATTTTAATGTGATCTCGACAGAGCCGAGCAGACAGCTCCAATCCCAATTCCCACCTCTTATTTACTCCTAAAAATTATTTACACCCTTTTCCTTACGCTCTTATCCAACTCATCCGATAAGAGTGCACAGCCTTAATCAACCACTTTCCCCACATGATGCTAGGAAACTCGTTGAAAAATAAAAAATCCCGTCTCAAAAACTCCTCCAATAGCCGCACCCACTCTTTGACTTGAATCCACTCGGGAATATCCCATCCCACATACAAAACTTGTCCATATTTCAGCTAAATTAGAAACTGTACAGTTTTTTGTTGCTCTATGCAAAATAGATTATGCCCAAACCACACATGTAATCGCTGGAATGGAAAATGGAAACTCTCTCCATTCCCATTCGCACCTCAACCAAAATCTGATTAGGAGGAAAAAGTGAAATTGTTACGCTACTTGCCTTGCCTTCATTCTAATTTGTTAGCTTACATACAACCATTAATTAGTCTGAGTAATTAATCTGCACGAAAAAATCAAAAGCAATGCGCAAAACAAACGAACCAATTCAATTCTTTGAGAGAATTTCCATTTCCATCTGAGTAAATGTGAGAGACACGTGTACCATTTCTCAACACATGTTTTAAACACTCCCACGCTATATATAACATTTCAAAGTAACATTTTACAGACATAATCCATTCTTCTCAAACTTTTTACTTTGAACATGAAAACAAAGAAGGAGTAGAGCTCTGCGAGAGTCACATCAAAACATTTCTCATCAAGGATCAATTCAAAAAAAATATATTTTTGCCATCATCAACTTCCTACCCGACTGAGATTGCGGATGGTTTTAGGGCTACAACTCAACAGCTCACGATCAATGCAAAATGATTTCATTTCATTATAGTCTTTGACGGTATTCTGCCATTTCATAATAAAAAAATGATATTCTATTCATAATAGAACGTCTCTTTTTACACAGTCTCTTGTTGGGGGAAAGTAATGAGGGAAAAGGAATCAAGTTGAGAGTGGGAGATCAATGACCCACTCTCTACACCGAAACGCTGAGAAATAGCAGGACTCTCAAATAGTGATCGCTTATGATGGCCATTTTTATGCAATAGCGTCCGCCACAAAGGAAGAAAAGCTCTTGTCTCACGATCAGTGGATGGACCACAGTCATACCTTGTTCGAATAAATACTATTCTCTCAACCTCATCCTCACTCTCTATCTCTCCGCCAGCTTTTCAAATTAAACGCCTGGATAATTTGACTCGAGATAAATTAATAATTTTCTATCATCACGTTTCTTTCACGGATCATTTAAACCTCATATTTATCCCCGTACAAGGTTTATGGCATTCCTCCTCGTTCAATCCTCATCTCTCCTAGTCCATCTCTCATAATCTTTAGCAGAGAAATTTACGGCCAAAATCTTCCCATCATATCCCTCTCATTTAAGAGGTGAAGACAATGCCAAGAGTGAAATTGTCCCCATCTCATTCAACAAGATCTTAATGGCAGAGGCAGATGAAAGAAATGTCCTGCACACCCCAATCAATCATTACCTCTTCATTCAAGTAATGTGCATAAGGAAATGGCTACTGCAACTTTTTCTCTCTTCAAATTCTGCGAGAGCATTAGTGAAATCTAAACTATATTTGCCACACTGAACTGAATTTGAATTTGAGATAATTAGAAAGAAACTGCTATAGTTCCACTAAGATGAGCTCATGAGCTTTCGAGAGAATTATATAAATATTTAATTTCATTAAAAAAAAGTGTAGAGCAGTGCACAATTCTTTTCAGAGACTGCACACAGGCCCCTACTCGAAATTCTCTCTCTCTCTCTCTCTCTCTCTTTACTCTGTTCAGAGTGCAGAGGATAGGGAGAGAGATGTGCGAATATTATTTAATTTCTTCTCAAAAAGCATTCAGGTTTTCTTTCATTCAAAACACGCGATACAACCTGTTTTTTTTACCCTTTTAATTCCTTCTAAAAAAGTGATCGATCCCATATCACAATCAAATTAGCCATCACCCTGACATAGCTCATTCCACAATCTTTTAAAACAAAATACTTTCTAGACAGATAAACAAGTGCAACTCCATTTCCTTTATCGATTCGAAATTTTTGAAGAATTAACAGCTCCAATCTTTAATTAACCTCATTACATCATCCTCGAGAGCAAATCGTAAACGTAATAAATATTAAACGATCTACTTCCTCTCCTCTCTCAAATCTTTAATAAAAGCCACCATAAAAATTTAAGTCATGTAATAAAAAAAAAGATTTATTTTGTGAAGATGAGCTCGTCATATCCACCCGCGTGGCTTTTAAAATAATAAAAAGGCTTAACTAATTTTGCAATTGCGATTTGGGGAGGAAAAGCATTTAGATCTAGTCCACTCTTCTCATTTCCCACTTGCACCTGCGCCATATCAATTAGGTAGTGGCAAGTGCACCGTAAAAAATCAGATTCATTCATCTTTTCATTTTCATCAGTTAAAAGTCAGTCAGCTGTTGAAATACTTTGTTCCTCAGTAAATAAAAGTTAGCCCTTGCGCCTTGCAATACCACTTTTATTCAACTTTTTATTAAGCACAGGGCCTCAAAAGAATATCGCCTTCCTCACATTATTGCAGGCTCTTCTTTGATTATTTTCGATACTCTCCCATATCACTTCACACAAAATGCCAAAAAGATTACTAAAAACTTTCACATTTCTCTCTCAAACCCACGAAAAAAAGGCTCAAGGGTTACCCTTTACGCGCAAATATTGCAAACAATTTCCTTCATTCAATCAAAAACATGAGCATAATACGATAAAGATTCTACACCAATCGCCAATCCGATTACTCTTCATTTAGCCCATTAATCCTATCATTTCATACCTTCCCATCATCCTCCAAAATGACAATCCGCTCATATAACAAAATCATTTCTACCTTTTTCTCCTTCCTGCCCTGCACTTAGCTCCTAACAATAAAGAGTAAGGAGAAAATCATTTCGGGAAATGCACTCCTCTTATTCCACAACAAATTACCAAGAGCATAATATTTTTTGCCAAAATATTTTATTTATTATCCTCTCAGGCCATATCCAATTCCCATAATATTCCTTAATATCCCATTCGGACAAATATCATCACATCTAAATAGGATGACTACCTTTTTTACAAAGCAGATGGCCACAACACATCACATTTCTTTATGCTCGCTAAAAAAATTAGAGATAATAAGAGAAGAAGAGGAATGAAAAAAATCTTCTTCGCAGTTTGACGAGTGAGTGATGATGAAGCGCACGTACATCAAAAAAAATTGAATTTGCAATCGAGAAAAGCGGATTACTCTGGGATTTTTTGATGAGTGAAGATATGTCTATTTGCAGAGGAAAAAACTCTGTTACTCTGCATATCTCTCAAGTAATTTAGCTTGGTCATCACTTTTCCCCCAATTTACATAACAACCCAATTCTCAATTCTCTCTAATTCCACCTCTCGATCGGGAAGGAATATCTGTTAAGATTTGAGGAGTATTTACGCACATCAATACTAAATCCTTTTCATAAGAAGGGGAAAACTCGCAAAACTCCAACATTTCATCTTTACCCTCATGTTTCTCTGTCAAATACATTTAGTGAGAAAATGAGCTGAGCTAAATCGAAAGAGAATTAATGGGATTGAGAGAAAAGTATGGCAATTCATAGTTTATATGAAGAGAGATAATAATCTAAATGTTATCCGATAGTAACGCTGCCATACTCTCTATACATTTATCCCATTTATTTAAGCCTTTTAATTTAACTCTGATCGCCTCAGCTACTCTAATCAAGCCGATATTTAAGAACGCCTACTTTAAATTCAAGTAAAAGTGAATTCTCCACTCCCATTCATTTCGAATAAACTTTTTCAGCAAATATTAAAGTTGAAATCGAATGATGAGCAGATTTCATCTGTTTTTTTTTTTCTGATATTAAAAATAAAACTGAAGGTTGAGCATGAGAGGGGAGTCAAAGTGGCAAAGATTTAATAAAAATGGACTGAATGGAAGACTGAATGTCTCTGCGCATGCAAATAGTTCGTGTGATTCAAGTACATAATTAGCAATTAACATGTAAAAATATTTTGCATGCAAAAATGTAGATTCGGAAGAATTCAGAGAGGCGGATATTAAAGTATTTCATAAATATTTCCACACGCAACAATTTTCCTCTAACCTTTCATCATTAAATTTGGAGGAACATGTCGCTCAACATTTTTTAAGGAATCATTACTCAACTCATTCTCAACCCTGATATTCTACTTTGCCTAATTTGAATGGAAAATGCACCATCATCATGACAAAAAAAATGCACGTGACTCTAAATTGTATAATCCATTTCAGAGAATTTTTAGTTTTTTTTTAGCCCAACAAGAATTGAATGAATTAATCCTTTCTCCATCTTCCTTCCGGTAGAGTGAAAATAGCAAATTTTTTTCCTGAAAAGGCGTGCGCTTTGCAAACTTTTTTGTAATTGAATTTCCAACTAATTTCTACTCGTCACGACCATCATTTTCAGTCGGGTTCATTCTCTCGAAGAGACGTCACGCACGCCAACAAAAATATTATATCTGATATCAATATGAACATCATCTTCCCCTCTGAATGTGAGAAATAATCGCATTCTTTTCTTTCGGAGGATGTTTACCTTAAAACCGCGTATTTCTCAGGGAAATAAAAGGGGTGGGGGAGGAGGATGCCTAGTCTCCACCACACTCTAAACATTTTTGCGATTCTTTTTGTACGGTAAATTATGAATTATCGCATCTCTCTCCTTCACTCAAACTGTCGCCTAATTCTCTAAACTGTCAAATGATTGTTCTAATTCGGATGAGTTATGCATCAACTTAAATCTCTACTTTTAAATTTAAAAATGAGAATGACTTACCGGCTCATTAAGTGACTAGTGAGTTGGGAATATTCGCGACCCCATTCAATAAGTGTGATACGAGCGCGTACAAACCATCCACACCTTAATCCTTAATTACACTTAACTTTAATTACTTTGTTTTAATAGAAATGAAAGCTTCACCATCACTTCAAACTTAAACTTTCACATTGAAATCTCTCTCACCGAACCTCCATCTAATCAGCATGGAATCAATCCAGACCATTTGATTAATTTAACTCTTTAACTCCAACCATTGACCATTAATTCTCTTTCTAAATCCAAAATCTGTCATTGATCAAATTTCTCTCCGGGCGCAGGCTCTTGCTCCTAATAAGCGATTAGTTGTTGGTTAGTTAATGGTTAACTGGAGAAAGCTGATTGTAAAGGAGGTCAAAGGATGTAGAAAGTTTTCGAGATGAGATGAGATTAGGATACGGGCAGCAGCTGAGAAGGAGAGAGATGATGTTAGGCTGAAGTGAGCTATTCGACTGACTCTCCCAAACACCAAACCAAGTGGGGAGAGCACACAAAACTCACAAAGCTTTGCAAAGCTCTTTCTATCTAATACACACTTGCTTCATGCCTTCCTTCTAATTCGAATGAAATGAGTGCATCAAAACTACCCAACCATCTCGCTTACCTCTTCATTACCACATTAATTAAGGTGAATACTCATTTTCTCCTAATTTACTCTGAACTTCTGGAAGTAAGTGGAGAATTAGACCAAATATTTCCATGTAGAATTCACCCCGCTAAATTATCTCCACTTAAATTACTCGCACTTAACTTCTTCTTAATCAGAATTAGCAAGATTATTAATACCTTAAGCATAATTACCTTAATAATAATTTTTTATTTTTCTTTTAATCTTTGAAACATTTTATTCTGCGTCGTTTTAAATTTTTCATGCCATTCACAACCCATCCCATTTAACTCTATCTAACTGCCATCTACCCAAATCAAACCCAACTATCTCCAACCCAACTTCCCCCTACCTCCTCTAGATGGCGCTTGGATTTCTCTAATACTTTTAATCAATCACTGTTCACTGATTAATTTTTTTTCACTCTTTCTAAACATTAAACATAAAAGTTAAACATAAATTCCTCATGTTTACATGCTTTTAATTGTTTAAAAATCATTATCCAACATCAATCAAATTAGATAAATTTTTAATCAAAATATTACATTTTGTCCTAAAAATTCATGAAATATTTAATCGCTTTTAAAAAGACGTTCTAAAAGGTTCTAAAAAAATGAGGCTCTCCACCACGCAAAGGATGGCGTAACTTATCTACGTGTAGAGAAGTAGATCAAGTTAAGCATGGAATGGATGTCTCTCGCTAAGAAACAACAAGTTTGATTCTCTCTATTTTTCCCACATAAGTACGAAGGGTGGAACTTGCTCAATACATGGCTTGAATCAGTCTCTGCTGTAATGACTTCAGTCCCAGTCCCATTCTCTCAGCTTTTGAGCAACTTGTGCCAGTTTACAGCTCTCGAAGAAACCTTGATAAGGCACAGGCCCCTTCGGACAAAGGGGACAAAGTGACATCGAAGAGGGGACAGTGAAGATTTCAATTAAACTTTTCCAAATAGTTCCAAAATGTAAGTAGTTAAAAGTTAAAAGTTAAATCTCTGAATAAAGTTTTGTGCGTTGGTGGTGATTGGTGATTGTTGTGGCTCTCTCTCCCTGCATGACCCACTTAAAAAAGAAGACTTCTCATGACTGATTCAGACTAGTCAAACTCGATTCTCCTTCGATAAAGTAGACTTCTCAACTCTGCCATTTCCTAAAACTTTTCCTTCATCTTTTCATCATTTCCGGCCCACTTTTTGCCTTTTAATCGAGTCTCATGATTCTTCCTAGACTAATCAGCTAGTCTCCTCTTCATTAGTCCCTTGATTATATAATTATCATCATCTCTTAAAGAGTTTGTACAGTGATGATTAGTTTAGCATAACGATTCCTTTTTTTTACGCTGAGGATTTTACCTCATTTTTATTCGCATCCATATAAGTTAAAGAATGAGTAGAGAATAGTGACCGTAGACACTTATCCTCTGCGTACTTAACAAGATAAGGTTCTTAAGCAGTGTTCAGGGCCTTACGAAATGGGCAGTGAAGGTTGAAGCTAAATATTACACAAATAATTGCGTAAAAAATATTGCGAATGGAGGAATAAGTGTGTAAATTTTAGATTAGTCTTGGCTTTGTGATTTTGAAATAGTTGGATTGTCCTCAAAATGAACTGTCTTTAAATAGGTTTGATTAGTTTTTGGCATAAGAAGGGCTAAAGTCTAAAATATTAGGGTTCTTGGGCTGTATTCTTGCGATGGTCATTTGAAATCCTGTTTTCGCCACGACCAAGAGCAATTAGGAGCTGGTCTTGATTAGAACAAGTTCAACTTCTTCTTCTTCTTTTCTTTACAGTTCATCCCGAAGATGATTGTTAAGGGCCTGATGATGGACGTGTGTGCAACAGTTCGCCTTAAGAAATGGCATTAGCCTTGGCTGCGACGCGACAGTTGACAGTGAAAATTACGATTGAAAAGAACTAAAGAATCCCGAAGATGGTTGTTAAGGGCCTGATGATGGACGTGTGTGCAACAGTTCGCCTTAAGAAATGGCATTAGCCTTGGCTGCGACGCGACAGTTGACAGTGAAAATTACGATTGAAAAGAACTAAAGCCTTTCTATTAAGAAGAAGAGAGTGAAAAGTGTATGTAAAATTATTTAAGTTGATAGTAGAGAAAGAAGAGTGACTCTGATTAATGGAAAGATCTCGTGGAAAGTGCTCATAAATTGACTCATATGAGCCAATCCAAGTTGGAAGTTGAACAAGTCATCAAGTAAGTATTTTAATCACTGTAAATAGTAAATGTTAAGTCGAGTGGGGTAATTATTTACCAAGTTTACTCCCAAATATTTCTTAGCTAATTTATTATTAGCTATTTTATAGATGAGTGGATGGTATTAGGCGGAAAAGGTTAATTAATCCTTGACCTGAAATTAGTCTTAGTAGCCATGGCAGCACAACCTCATATTTAATTGGGCGAGGGCGATAGCTAAAGAATGGCTTCTTTGTAATTATGCAATTAGCAAAATGTGCGTAAGGCTGGTTGGCAGGAGTAAAGCTTTAGTTTAAACGATTAGAATATTAATAAGGCCTTAAAGCTCTTGTTCAGATAAGTGATGAGATAAGTTGAGAGTGATTGGAAGAGGTCAACTGTGAATTAGCTTCCTTTTATTGATTGGGATTAGGTCAAGAGTGTTTGGCTAGAGTGATTGGTTAAAAGTGAGAGAAATATTGGCGAAATAGGTTGTTTTTAATTGTGAGTGATTTGATTTAATTATTTTTTCAGACGGTTCACATGAGGGTCGCATTATGCCTGAGATTGAGAAGCATCTGCATCAACTCTCTCATCTTCTCCGGGAGCACGACTCAATTAAGTTGGTGGTTCGTTTGGAGAACTCTATTGGATTTGGGAATGCAATTAGGAACAGGTACTTGGCCGTGGTCTCGTGTGTGGAGCAGGAATGCGAGGAATATTGTGTGCTTGGGATTGACTGCGAGAAGTCGATTAGTTTGGGCCTAGTCCTTGCTATCTTGTCGCATACTACTATTAGATTGGATGGTGATGGGTGAGTAAAATAAGCCATTGTTTATAGATGAGCACTTTGATTGACTATTTTTTTTGTCTACAGCGGCTTCTCCATTACCAACGGGGACGGTCTCCGCAGCCACATCTTCAAGCCCGTCTCGGTGCAGACTATGTGGACAGCTCTTCAATCATTGTATCAAGCTAGTGAATGTGCCAAGAAGAACAATAGTTACCAAGTGTTCGCCTCAAACCACTATAATCAACTCTTCCACACGTATAAATCAGATACGGAGTGTCTCAATGAGTGGAACGCTCTGCCCGGAGTCGAAGTCAGGAGACCAATCATCTCTGCTATGTAACCACCCATTAATTAATTCTAAAATTTAAACACTAATTTAAAATTTTGACTTGCAGAATTAATAATAATAATTGATTTCTTTTCTTTTCTAGGACATCGGAAGAAATAACTCTGAAAGAGAAGATTAGCTGTGCCCTTAGAGAGATCCTGCTAAATGAGAAGGACTTGGATGAAGTGACTTCCAAAGAGATTCGTACAAAACTTGAGACTAAACTTCAAATCGATTTTTTCAAGTAAGAATTAATATGAAATAGTTATGTAGTTGGAAATGCTAATTTTAATTTTAATTTAGTTACAAATCCTTCATCGACGAAGAAATGCTGAGGATCCTTGGGCAAATGGAGGCTCCGGCTATGATCGTTGACAGGCTGTTCTTGGGGACCGAATGGAATGCATCGCATCAGCAAGAATTGTCTGAGAAAGAGTAAGTTGAATGGCTTAATTTAGAGAGATTCCTCGCTTGTAGAGTGAAAATGTTTGAATGTCTTGATTTTTTTTTTATCCGAACAGGATTAGCTGTATTCTAAACGTGACGGCTGAAATAGACAACTTCTTTCCCGACATGTTTCGTTACATGAACATCCCCGTAATAGATAATGAAGAGACTGACCTCCTCCGCTACTTTAATGATTCCTTTCGTTTCATTAGTCAAGCATTGAAGGAAGAGAAGAATGTTTTAGTTTATGAGGTAAGCTTTAAGACTCTTTCCCTGATTAGACTTGTGATTAAAATTGTTTTGTTTTTGTTTCTTTTTTTTTAACAGGGAATATTAGCAGCGAAACGGTACAGTTCTACACTAGAGAAGCGTTCTAAATCGGAGTCAAATCTGAAGCAGAGTGATATAGCCTTGTCTACACCGGGAGAGAGGAACTTTTCGAGTTCAAACAATGATATTATAGTTAATGAATCAAAGTCACCACGAAAGTATTACAATACGGCTCCGGCCCGTCTAAAACCGGAGAAAGTTGGGAGGATAATAGGAGACCTATTAAGGCCTAAGAGTTGCTCTTGTGCGGCTATTCAATTATCCAACGCTACATTTACAGACATCGTTCCACCTGAAGTCATGGAGAAGTTTACGGATGCTGTGAGGAGTTTAGAGCAGCAGTCATTACCTCCCAATTACAGACTTAATTGTACAGGTGAGAATTAATTGGGAAATGATTGGATTATTAATTGAATAATTGAATTGTTTAATTTTTCAGATTTTTCAGATTCTTCAGATTCTTCAGGAAAAGAGAGTCAAGTTGACGTACCTGTTTTGAAAATAGAAGGCGAACCTGATAGGATGGAAGTGGTGGATGGGCCTGAATTAACTCCTTTGGAGCTGGCTCGGGAAGAGCTGAGTAATAGTAGCAGTAGTAGCAGTATTAAACCGTTAGAACTGAACATCCTACCTACTCTGGATGAGAATAACGACCCCAAATCCCCCACCTCGCAAGACTCCGACTCTGGGAGGAAGAGTATCAGCTTGAAATGCTGCAGAAAACCCTTCAACGGACACACCTTCTCCGTCTCCCCCAACCAAGTTATAAACATTAGTAGTATTCTAGACTCAAAGTTTAGTGTGAAACGATTAGTGAATGAGTTCGAGTCACAAAGTAACCGTCTGCATTCCATTCCGAATGAATTGGGCACGGATCTGATGAGATCGGGTTCGAGCAGAGTCAAATCGTGGATTGTCAACGACACTGAGATCAACTCAACAGAGGAGAATAAGGAGGACGGCTCACAAAGTTCTTACGAGGAAAATTCGAGCGGGGATGACCGCTCTAAAGAAGCTTTTGGCTGCCTCTCATTCCTAAGAAGGGGCTCCCACCCCCACTTCAAGGACAGACAGAAAGAGTCTAGTTCATTAGATGCCCGTTTGAAAAAAGAGTCGCCTTGCCGTTCCCGAGAGAAGCTGAAAGAGAAGTCGTACAAGTCCAAAATTAAATGGCCTATAGAAGTGTTTTCGAGGAAGGAGATTGAGAACAAGCCCGAGTACAACATGAAGACTGGTGTTGTGAAGCAGAGGCTTGAAGCATTCGAAGCAAAGTCAAGCCCAAAACAACTCTTCAGATCTCATTCAAGGTCTCATAGCGCAACTGGCTCTTCATCATTCGAAATTGAGCCTTTCTCTTACGCCCACCAGAGGAAGTCTTCCTTACCCCAGTTGAACAATTCCGATTTCGACAATTCCTCCCTAACCAATCGCTTCCCATTAAGCCTTCCCGATAGGAAGGGATCGCTAGACTCGAACTGCTTTAGAACCTTCCCCAACGCGAATTGTAGGTCGTTCACTGTCAGAGGCTTTCAGTCCAATTCTAAGTCACTCTTTACTCCCAGGACCAAGCCTCAGGGATCGAGACAACAACATGGCAGCACTCACCCTTTGACCCATTTGCCTACCACTTATTTATCATAATTTTGTAAATAGCTCTAAATACAAGAAACGATATTGTCAACTAACTTTACTTACCTTAATACCCTTTTATACCGACAAACAAAACCAATAACGATATCTCCAAATCCCTCTCAAAGACAGCCTAATTCTAATCTATTTTAAATATTCAAAGAAACTGTCTTAACCAATTGAGATTATTCTCTTTCCAAAACCTCTCCAATTCTGCTCGTCTTTCCGTGCAATGATGTAGAGGCGGTCAATTTTTAAATTTTTCAATAAACTATTTTGGGATGTGTAAAAAAAATCTCGCCCTTCACAATTATTTTATGCATGAA
>JAHZMU010001448.1:0-10421 GCA_027743725.1 Rambutsinella grinnellia
AGGTGGTAGTAAAAATGGTCAATTACGCTTTCAGGATGGAGTGATGAGACGTTTGAGACTCGAATACAGGTGCGGGTACCTTTAGTTTAATTATGGTTAAGAGACTAAACACTAATATGGACTAAATGGTGACGTTAAATTTAAAGTAGAAAGTTTTTGCATCCCACACAAGAAAAAAATTCAGTAAGTTCGTTAATTATTGGGGAAAAATGTGAATTTGGATATGATGAAGGGCGTATTATTTTTAATTGTGGTTTTTGATTGTAAATATTGTGATAGATTGAAAGGTATTACTACTATTTCTTGAATAAAATTATCAGCATACTATTATTACAAACTTGTCACACCTTTCAACAACAATTCCATTTCCTAATCTTGAAAATGCTATTTCCTCATAGAGCACACAACAATTTCCCATTAGTTATTCAAATGTAAATACCTGCATAGATTTTCATCTTGAGTCGGATGACAAAGCCATCGAATAAGACTCTCATGTAATGGATCCCATCACATTCAATATCACTCTCTCCCACTTCAACTCTCTTTGTTACATGTGAAGTTCATCCTTACATCTCACCCGGGGTAAATGAGAAGGTTAAAGCTAGAGAGAGAGTTCCCACGGGTGGATAATTTAATTTTTTTGCAAGATAAAAATGTGAAAGGGGAAGTAGATGAGATGGTAGTGGTGGAGGAGGAAAAGGCTCATATTGGATAATCTACACAGAGAGAGGTGAGAGGCGATAGGAGATAGAAAGAGCGGATGCTACATGCAATGAAATGATGCGTGCTGTACATTATTATTTTCTTATAAAACTTTCAAGTCAATTCAATTCCCTCTCTACCTGGATGCCTACAGTCATTAGAGAATGAAATAACTGAATATTAACCCCGACAAATACTTTCGCTCTAAGGAAAGCTACACCAAACAGTTATATAAGATAAGGGCTTGAGAGGTTCCCACATTACTTGAGCCATTTTATTAACGCTGATCACGCAAAGAATTTAATAATTAAGCAGACTAGAAGAAATTCTCTTCTTAAATTAAGGACGGGAATTAATTGAAATTGAAGGGTTGCTTCTACATCAATTCAAACAAAAAGGATTCTTTCAGTGCTAATAAAAATGCTAATAATAGAAGATGTTAACCAATCCATTCTGAATCTGACAATAAACATTGAAGATGGAGCAATGTAGAAAAAAACATGTTTGATATTGACACAAGCAAATTCACTTTCTTTGCAAGTAGAAAAACATAGTTGTAAATTCCATCCTTTTTACTCCTTCCATCACCTCTGTTTGATCTTGATTTAATTTCATTCTTGGAAATGTTTTCCACTTTGTACAACATGACATTAGATTGGTTTCTAAATAAGATATTTTGTTTGGATTCTCTATCTCCTCTTTTACGTAAGGGATTTTCAAGGATGGTCTCCACCATGCATTATAAACAGGTGACGTACTCTCATCGACAGCTTGCATTTTATTATGGGATGAGAGAGAGCTCTTTGTGCTAACTCCAAGCACAAATTTTAGAAACTTTTCCTCTCTTCAAATCAACTAGTTCACGAACGACCTTTGGATAAAAGGCTTGTGTCCCACTTTTCATAGAAACTTGCTGAGGAAAATTAGGCGTAACCTTGCCACGAAGTTGTTTTAAGGCCATTTCCTTTTCAATTCAAGTACCGGGGGAGCTCTCCTATACCCACATGTTTATTATGTTCATCGTCTGGAAGAAATTCTCTTGCCTTGATTGATTCAGGAATGTAATTCAAATGCGGCTTTACACGCGACTAATGAATTTTCGTCCGTTTTAGAGATAAGTAAATAAAACAGAACCAGTTTGTGTGATTATGCTGCTGCTACCAATCCCATAAACCTGGGTTTATCCATCCGCTCATTCCGCTCCATATTTTTCCAGAGAGCTTCCCTTGCCAAAGGCAATTATCGTTATTCCACAAGATGCTACTTGCTTGCTAGCTAGCCCTTTGCTCTATCCACAATTACACTTTCCGAATATGAATACAAACAAGCCACAAAAATATTTTTTCTCACACCCATCTTGCATCAGAGTCATCATCGCTTCGTCATATCAGAAAACACCCTGCTACTGTTTCAGCTTTACATAAAACTCGTTTTTAGAGCTTTTACTCTCCTCCACTTTGTCCATGACACAAATGTTTGGGTCTTCCCAACCTTCTCAGAGGAAGCTGTTGACATTGTAGAATTCAGTCTCAGCTCGTAAGAGAAATTGTAAGAAGAGAGGGCATAAACACTGACATATGCTCCCTCCAGGCTGCCCACCAGTTCCTTTTACTCTTTTCTTACTCTCTCAAGAATTACAAAATTTTCTTACATGTACCCACACATGCACCTGACGATGTCCGTTAGCTTAAAAAAAGGTTTGACGTGATGTGCTTTTGTACTCTTCTCTATCCCTTTGAAAATGATGCTTTGCTTGCTTCCACTCCATCCGTTTTCCCACACAGCATTGCATACACACGTCATACAAGTCCCATTCTGGATATTGCCCTGCTCCAGTTTCACTTACGTAATCTTAAAGTAACTAGCGTAGGAGGAGAGCAAGTCCCTTGATGAATAAAAATAAGTAGTTACACAACCTTTGCCACATGTTACTTTCGTAAGGTGGGTGCCACTTGCCCTTCCATTATGACAAATCATGTGAACCTTTTCATATCACTGAAGCGGATGTCCTATCTTTTTACACTAACTAATTCATACTCCATTTACATCACTCCCTCACCAACCTGCATATTTTACTCATCACTCTTTCCATTATTAAGGTTTAAAATGGATATGAAAAGGCTAAATCACTTCCTCTCAAAGCAATTTTCTTCTATAAGCAAAACCTACTCATGTGAGAAAACTGCTTTGCATATCTATTTTTCTTCGTTTCAATAGAATCATCATGAATGAATGAAGTGGGCGAAAACCACTCTCATTAAACTACTAGGTATGAATGCGTTTTTGTCTTAGGACTGATTGAAGGAAAAAAGTGATGGTACCCACCTGTTTCCTGTAGGGAAGATTTCCTCACTGGGATATCCTGTTCGACTTCCTTTACTTGATTCCTCTTGTTATTGGTGGCGGTGGTTGAAGAAATGCTGTTGTTGTTACTGTTAAACAATCCATTCCCATTCGTAATTGTGTGCTGCGGGCTACGGCGCAACAGATTTTGATCAATCCTCATTTTGACAGCTCACAATCCTTCCAGATCTGTTTAAGACGATAATTAATATCAATTTCATTCATCCTCAATAAAATTTATTCTACAAGCTAGCGACGTTCTACCAATCAAACAATTAACGATACCCAACTCAAGAATCACTTTTATTGGTAGCGTCCCGCTTGATCCCTTTTCTTTAAGAGTTCGTTAAGGCTATTTTTTGTCTCCAAAGCTTGTCTCGTCTCAACATTAGGAAATAGAAGAGACATTGGGTGGGTCTTACTCTTCCTCTTTCAGAGACAGGTTGTGCATTGTGAAAGGAGCCTTCACGCTGACTCTGGTGACGATCATCTTGGTGGTGGGCATAATTAATATTTACAATTCTAATTATTCCTCCCAACCCACAACATGCTTACTCGACAATAATATTTTCCTCTGAGCATTGAGCATAAAGTTTTGGTGACATTTGCCGAAAGTTTTTCGAGATATACTACCGAAAGGCACATTTAGCAAAGACGTGTCCTTTTAATCAAATTTCTCATATTTAAATAATGAGACACACCATAAAATATTTATTTCCTGATGAAAATTCAAATTACGCTTTAAGCCTTTTCTTCCTCTTAAGAATTCGCAACAAGTTTTTTTTCAAAAAACGACAACTGTTTCGCGCAGAAAAAGTAGCAGAAAGAGGAGTTTCCTTTAAATACAATTAGCATTTGTGTTAGTTTTGAATGAATACTCTTCACTCCTCCTCTTTTCGTAATGAAATGAATAATGTCGGACTCTTTTCATTCCGTCTTCCGTCCATATACTCATACCCCTTTTACTTTGCTTCAGAGGAGATGAAAAATAAGTCATGAATAATGAATCGTCCTTTTGTCTTTTAATCTTGTACGACTTTTTGTGTGCGTGTGAATGCGATTTTTTTGCAATTTGTAATATTGCCGCAGAGGACACTTTACAAAAACCATATATTTCAATACGGACTGTTTTTTCTGCAAAAAATCTGTTTTTTTTTATTCTTTCTTGTATTGTGAAAATTTGTATAACAAATTGTTAAAAGCCTTAAGGTTTCGAGTGGCGTGTAGCGCGTAACAATTTTTTCAACCAAAACACCTCCATCCATTCTATCATCACTTGAAGAGAAAAAAATATTAGAATTCCTCCTTATTTCGCACACTAATGACATGTTTTTTCATAGTGCATTAAACAACTCCAGGGTAATCATACCTTTTAACTGTTTTCATTTATCTAAACACTATATAAGCAAAGACATATTTTAGTGGTATGTTTTTTCTCTTTCGCAGAAGCCCTTGTTAACAGCAAAGTCATCGTTGGACTACTTGCATTTATGAAAATTAATGATACTTTAGGAATCCAATGAAAAATGATTGGCTTGCTGAAGCTATGAAGGAGAAGACAGGTTGAAAATTGTTATTTTAATTATTAATAGTAGATGTTTTACATGAATCATTTGAGAGAGTAGCTGATTCAAACTGTATAAACTGTACTTTTGATTATGACAATTTCTTGAAGCATTTCTCTTGTCGTTCCGTTTTGATAACTGCTTGATATTTGACCCTTTTCATCTAAATACCTAGTTTAGTCAAGGATATTATTACAAATGATATAAAAATGTGTACCAATGTCGAAAACAGTTTTCAGCTGGTTTTCATTCTGCTAAACACACTGATTTAATCAAGGAGATCATGATAACATCACATCGTTACGATATGCTGATGACTAAGGATGATGATAAGAATGCTATCCCTTATCAATAAACATTTTCATTCAAAAAACTGCTTTGCTCGAGAAAAACATAAAACTATGGTAGATCAGTATAATTTTTAAGAGAAAAGCCTCTCTAGTGAGATGAGTGAAGAACCGGCTCTTTTTTAAGCAGGTCTATAGATTAGTAGTAGAAATTGTTTTGTGACGGTGTCTATGCAATTAGCATGAGTTTGACAGAGAGAAAATACACTCTGCGTGTTTCTGTGTTGTTGCCCTTTTTTAAAGGATTTTTAATAGATATTCTCTCATATTATATTCGCTACTGATCTGTGTAATTGACTCTGGCTTGGTCAGATCAAATTTAAATTTTTGCAATAAACGAGCCAGAGAGAGAGAGAGATGAGATTGTGAAGAGCTCCTTTTGTTTTGTTACGGGAGCGAAAGTCTTGTCCCAACCACTTTTAATCCCAATTAGAGATACAAAGAGAGTCCCCTCAGTTTTCGTATGCAAACACACTGCCACATAGACAATATCTTTGGTTCGTGCATACATAATATGATAACAATGCTTATTAGAGAAAATGAAAAATTTAGTGATGATCGAAACAAGTTATAAGAACTATCAATAGAAAACAGGTGGATGGACAGCGTGATGGGATAACTTTAAAAGAAAAGCTTTCGTTCCCTCCAAACTCTAGGTATTCATATGTCATTTGTATTTATTTAAATGATTCATATTTTTATTCAAGGAAAAAGTTTCGAATAGCTTTTGTCAACTTCCCGTGTTGTCCTGATAAAAATGCCATTTTTGTCTTTGGGGAGCCATCATATTTGTATTGAGATAAAAACAAACATTTTCTTTGTTATAAAATATGCACATTAATCTCTTTTCTAGAACCACACAAAGCAGAAAAATGACCAGTAGGAGAATACAATTTATCTACTTGTTTGTCTTGCTTTCTTTTTTCTACTGAATTTTATAATTATAAAATAATCATAACATATTAATAAAGATAGGGTTGGAGAAGATGACGAGTTTTTTATGTCTGAATTTGTAGTTGTAATCAGGGAAGGCAATAAAAATTAATCTAAAAAAATGCAGTGAGCCATATGAGCATGAGCATGGATCATGAGACATGTCATGATAATTCTGATTCCTTGGTCATATTTTTTTGTTGAAGAATTTTCTAATGATTCTTTATTGAACGTATCATCTCATCAATTTAATTCAATGTGATATCAATAGCATGCAAAAATCTTTGAGAATGTTAATGTCTAATACAATAAGAGTTGGAGTTGTATGACTGTGGACAGCATGCCAAAAGAATTTGATGGTCATCAGCGATAAATTACATATTTGGTTGAATTGAGTTTGTTTATTTGCAAATTTTTTCGCTGTTATTTTAATGAAATTAGAGGAAAACTGGTATGAGCAGCTATGCAAAGTTTAGTGATAAGTTTAATGAAAAATGGCAAGTTTTACTATTGAAATGCTGGAAGAAGCTTGTAACAAAGGTGAGAAAATAGTTCACATTTTGTACTAGCCCACAACTGTGCTGTGATGTAAGGTTACATACTAGAAATATCATAAAAGGTAGCAGTACAGTTTGATCCTATAAAGAACCTATTTCTTTAGGAGACAAATAGTTGGAAGACAAAGCCAAGCTGACAGCGTGCTTCACAAGGATTTTCACGGTTTCAGAGGATCGCTTGTTTTATATAAAAAAGAGAGATTTACCAAATCTTTCAATAGCTCTACAGGAGAAAAGAAAACTTTCCTGTGAATGCATAACTGTTTTGGAAGAATGGTCTTATTATCTATTTCCTATTTTGCATGGGAAGGTGGAGGAGATTACAAGAATTTCTAACTGACGGTATCGCACATCGCACAATTAGTTCAAAGTCATTAACTTACGTCTTCTACTGATAGTCTTGCAATTCAATCGGTTTTATAACTAATGCAAACCAATTTTTGGAAATCTTGAAAAAAAATTGGCATTGAAAGCGGAAGTTAATTTGATATGTCAGAAGAGTTCAATGGTACCTCGATAATTTGTTTTCGATTGTTTTCAGGAATCGCATTAGGAGTAATTTCTCCTTAAAAGCTTTTATTCCTTAAATTAGCTTAATTAAAGAATTTCCAATTGCTATCATCATATTTTTTTTCAATTTTATAGTCATTTGTTGTTTGGCATTATTGAAAGAGATAAGAAAGTAGGATCTACTAATTTGTATAAAGGTCATAGTTATAATTTCATCTTTCACGTTTCAACAAAAGGGTCACGTTGCAAATTACCTGGTATAGAGTAGCTGACTCATAGAATCATCCTGTAATTTTATGCTTATGTATCATTTTCATATTTTTATGTAATTTTTTCAACAACATACCTGGCCACTCACTTTTTATTTATTTAGAAAGCCAATAAAATCTGAGGAGACATTTACTCACTTTTGAAAACCTCTTTTCCTTCTGAGAGAATATATTCAAGTGTTTTCGTAACCCTTCCCTCTAGTTTTACAATAAAATATCCCTCAAAAAAGCTAAGGTGTGCACACCAACAATACAAATACATTTTGAAAAGCAAACAGCCTATGAGCTAACCACAATATCTTCTAATATTTTACATTCAAATGTCACAAACGCTTTTTAGATCAACTTTATTTTAAAAAGCCTCGCCTACCTTTTAACAGTTTTTTTAAAAAGCGCCATATTCACCTATAAATCCAGCTGTCATGTCAGCCCATTTAGCTCAGCTTATTGCCTAAATAGCAAATCACTGCAATAACATCGTTTATGATGACAAGGAAAGATTCTCTCTCGCAACTCCTTCAACTATTTACTCCAGCTAAACAGTCATCGCAAGGAATTTATTGTCAGCAAGCACTTGCCAACGATTATCACCCTCATCATCATCAAACAAGAACCTTTTGTGAGAAGCGGGCTTGATGCCCAAACACCGTAGAATAATTGCTGTTGCATATAATGCATTTCTTAACTCCAAAGTAAAAGGACCTCTCAGAAAAAATGGGGGATCACAAAGGTCATTCCAAATTGCAATAAAGCGAATGTCAAAAAATTTATATATTTATGCTCTACACTTACCCTCAACTCATGAATTTTTTAACCATCATACTTTTTTCTACCAATGCGTTTTCTTTTACAATGTTGCTATTTTACGCAGCTTTTTTTCGCCTCTACAATAATCCAACAATGAAATTTTCATGAGGTGGCATATGCTAAACCTTTAGTGTACTGTTACTATTGACGTGGTGGGGTTTTAGGTTAATGTATGTATTACATGAATTATATCAACATTAACAAATAACCGTGATTTTTTCTCTCTCTTCGTCCAAAAGTCGTCACACAGTCTGCATTATTCTTTCAGGTGTGGATGAGCTTTAGTATAAGTCGTTTTTTTTATGAATTTTTCAATCTCTTTCCGATTGCGACATTTTGGCCTGGGATACAAACTCTTTTTCGCAGAGCTACGTATAATGAAGTGTAGTGAGTCGTTAGCTAATCTTGAGTTGAACACGATGTGGAATATTAATGAGTCATTTTTAAACTTTAATTCACCCATTCATTCAGCCACAAGTGCATTTTATGAATTTCTTATTCCAACATTTATCTCTCGTGTTTCGCATAATGTCTTGAGAACGTTTTTCAACCGATGGAATGAAACAGAGTGAGAGAGTGAGTGAGTAGAAAAACCTTCGAGCAAAACGCAAAAATTATAAAAGTTTCATACAAGCTTTAAAAGACGTTCCCTTGATCTAGCAAGGTGAACTCAGGTGGAGGAGGTGGATAGCGTGGAAAAAAGACCATCACTATTACTTAAGTATAATAAGAGACATCAACTCCAACCATTTTTCCCTTCGCCTTGAATAATATTTGAATAAAATGTGTACTTATGTTGGCTGTGTGTTTATGTTACGTAAAAAATTATGCATTTTATCCTTATTTTGGTGGTAAAAAATTAGTATGCACAAGGTAATAAACACTTCACTTTCATCTCCTAGCTATCATCCCTTGTGCAAGCAAAAACTTTTGGTGTCAGATAGACATACGCTCAACTCTCTCAATGTCAGGAATCAAAGAGGAAATATCCCGGCACATGTGCGTTGGCTTTATGGAAGTTTGAAAAAAGCAGAAAGAAATGAATTTTGTATTTTTATGGAGTCGTTCCATTCAAAGTGTCAATATTGAGCGTTTCTTTTTAAAAAGGGATAAAACCTCATAGTGGACATTATCTTTTAAAGTATAAAAATCCCGAAACTAAACTTGAACTTCAAGTTTAAGACGATTAAATTGCGATTTTTCATAAAAAGACTTGTCACATTGATACTTTTAATATTCTTCTTTTTGATTTACCATCATAAAAATGTATTTTCCTGTCAGTGTACTTCTCTCATTTACAGTTTCATATATTCATACCTGTATCGA
Source organism: Rambutsinella grinnellia (assembly GCA_027743725.1). Classification (NCBI taxonomy): domain Eukaryota; kingdom Metazoa; phylum Arthropoda; class Collembola; order Entomobryomorpha; family Entomobryidae; genus Rambutsinella; species Rambutsinella grinnellia. The sequence continues at coordinate 9,360 of JAHZMU010001448.1, forward strand.
GTCCAAGTGGTGTCGTCGCTTTCTTTATAATCATCACTTTTCAGTTCTTCTTCTTCCCCTTTCTCACTTTTAGCACTTTTGTATACGCAAACATCATCTATTACATAGCGGATATTAGCACGGCACAACAAAACAGAAATGACACTTCAACTTTTTTTCTTCTTCAACTCTTCTCTCGTCACAAAAATTTATTTGCACTGGCATATAAAAGGGTAATATGGAAAGCCAAGCCACGCGCCACTGATCATCAATAAATGAAAGGATTGTTCAAGTGAATCTTCTTTTGCTGAGAGGTAGGTGGCTAGTGACTCTCTCGAAGAAAAAAGCTGGTACAGGGAATATTGAAAATCTCTACTGATGCGAAGAAGATGACGAGTTTCGTATTTCCTCGCAACTCTTTTCTCTTTCAATAATCAAAACAAAAAAGGTTGATGAAGTAGATGATTTTATTCGGAATATATGCAGACAAATCACATATATTCCATTCCTCTTTTTTTATATATTCCTTTTTTGCACCTCACTCATTAAGTTAAACCGACACGAACTTCACCAAAAAGTCAACCTTCCTTAAAGTAAACAAGGTGGAAAGAGAGGAGCGCAACGGTTACACGGAGCAAAGTACTTGGAATGACGGGGCCATGTGGTCCTCGTCTCACAATCAAAATCACTGACTAACCGGCTGCCGTCTTTTTTGGTGGAGGAGTTAAGACGAGAGTCTCAAAGAAAAATTATAAAAACAGACGAAACAGTTCAACTCTCTCCACTTTACACAAGAAACATCAACACTCACTTGACTCACACATCATATATAAACCTGGATAGACTGCGACAAAGCTCAACAATCGTCTTCATTCTAGGGATTACTAGACAAGACTGACAGAATCCTTTTTCATTGCATTGTTGCCAATGAGTTTTCATGAGTTGATGGTGGTGCTGGTGGTAAGTAGTAATATGGTGTGATGAGCTTCAAGTTCCCACAAACCGTCGTAAGTCGTAGCTCATCATTATACACAACATTGTTACTCGTTTTCAGGCACAAACAAGAAGATGACGAGTTTCGTA
>JAHZMU010001449.1:0-15619 GCA_027743725.1 Rambutsinella grinnellia
GAAGCCATCTGCCTTTAAAAACTCTTATTCTTTCCAGATTGTCTTTAATTGAGTGCAAGTCGATGGAAATACTTTCCTTTGCAAACATTTTAAGCAACTTATACTGAATATGTGTAACATTCCTTTGATCAATTTTAGGAATGGGATTTAAAATATGATTGGCAACTTCCTCTTCTGATGTGATTGGAGAAAAGCGTGTTGCCAATTTTTTATATTCAGAAAGTTCCAAATCCATTTTATCTTTTTAAAACATCTTTATCACTTGACACTGTTACTACTTAGCAATTTTATCCCATTTGGTCTGTAAAATTTGATATTTTACGAAAATTTAAAAACGCATCCCAATTATTTTGTCGACTCAACAAAAAGTAAAAAAATGTAACAGACAAACATTTATGAGACGCTGACAGCTACTTGTTGTAGCACGCAGAGAAGGAATGAAAACAGGCAGAACAGAAAAATGTGGTAGGTAACATGATAAATAATGTGTTCGTTTTTCATGAACATTCATCACATTTTATCCAGTGAGAGGAAAATTTGGAATCTCTTTGACTCGTACTCAATCCTTTCATGCAACTACCAAAGATCGCACTAAAGTAGTCCCAAAATCCACACTACAACTGCGATCCCAACTCCACAAGCCAGGGAAGCCCACTTTGCGTCTGCAACTGCAATATCTTTACTATGATACGATGGCAGAAACTGAAATTAGTTATAATCATCTCAAATTGAAAGTACTTACAAACAAATGTAGCTGATTGATAGAATATTCAACTGAACTATATAAATACTTGTTTGCGCTTTCAATGATTGTACTGGCGTTTGAAGAAGTAGTGAAAGCAATCATTCAATCATGCAGTTATTTTCACCTTCCAAATTAAGCTTTAGTAAAAATATGACTGGTATTTTATTCAAGAAACATGCGACTTCTTAACAGTTTCCGAATATAATTTTAATTACTGAGGATGACTTGGTAAAATAAAATTCCCAACCTATCGAATTCTCATTTATGGTTTTATTTAAAATGGCTTTAACGATATCAGCTTTTACAGCTCTCTTCAATTCCCAACCCAAATGACACCCTTGCTTTCTCTGAAGTGACCTTAAACAGCTACTTTCACCTTCACGTTAAATGTAGGAATGTTACAGTAGGATTGTATAATATGTATTTTAATATAAACATAAATTGGAAACCTTCATTATAAATTTCATCGTGTTGTAATAATTTATTTAGCATTTTATTTTGTGGTAATGGTAAATAGCACCTATATTTTTTTTAGCAAACATGTTGAGTGTGATAGTGAGGAAAGGATTAGAATTAAACTGAATACAATAATTTAATTGATTATTTACAAGGCCACCTAACGTCTCCAATTATCATCTTTATCGGCTTCTGACATAAGCGTTGACCTGCCCCTGCCTCTTCCAAAATAAGAAGGTGTCTGATTGTAAGGTTGGTAGCTAAGTTTTTCGAGAAGTAAAGAAATAGCTTTCTTCCTCTCTGAAGTCACTCCTGCAGAGCAGCTTAGCCTTTCCAGGGTTCTGATGATCTCTCTTGTGTCCACAAATTTTCTGTGTCTAACTGCTTGTGTTGGACCGCTCCTGTTTGTGATAAGTTCCTTAAAAAAGTTGCAAAAAAGTAAACCAAATGGCATATAATTTCTAAGTCCGATCTAATTATATTTAAATAGCATACAACAATTCTCTCCAAAAGGGATGGCCCCTTGATCAACGCTTCCAGCCAGGACTTGCAAGCCTCTTCCATATACGATTCTGACCCGAGTGGATTATACAGCCAAATTACAGTCCCCTTTTCAATCGCCAACTTTGCCACATTCATATCCGAACGCGAGTGTTTAGTGGAATAGTTAATCAGTCTAATCATTTCTGATTTATCGGTTGATAAATTGAGCAATTTTAAGTAGTCCATGACGCAAGGGAAATTGTTTGGCTCGCTGTTGATTGCCCTGCCATAAAACTTTTCAGCTAGTTCGTGATTGATAAAAAGTTTTTGCCCTAATGAACCGAAGACGCCCTAAAAATATATAAAATAATAAAAGTTTCCTTAACAGCTTCCCGTTGAAATATATTTGATAAGTATTTAAAGTACATACGTAGTGATAAACTTTAGCCATTTTATGAAGGACTTGAGTACTTGTTGGGTGTGTTTTGTAACACTCTTCCAGCAATTGCTTCCCTCTGTCCCTATCCAACTTGTCACTTTTGCCGAAGAGAAGGAGGTCGGCAAATTGCATTTTAACTGTGCGGACCAACCGGTTGTGGTTTCGAATGAGATACTCAGTCGTATCAAGCATTTCGAGTGCTTTACTATAGATTTATGAGAGCATTAGTAATTATACGCCAAGTCAGTTAGGCAATAATTATTGCTAAAGTACTTACTCAAACCTATCCACACATTCCATAACGTCCTTCTCATTCTCCTCCCAAAACTGAACCCTTTCTGGCCACAGTGTTTCCTTGAGCAAGGTGCCGTAGTTGATCGCATTTACAACATCGTTTGGACAAAGCCGATAAGCAATTTCACAATATTGCCGTTCAAGTGAAGAAGGACCAGTGCGATGGCCACCAATGTTTTCACTTATTCTCATCACCCGCAGTGACTCATATGCGCAGGGATACCAGACGGAATAGTCGGGGTCCAACAGGATTGTCTGAAACAAAATTAAACAAAGGAGTACTTAGTAATCCAATTTTAGTTTAGCTAATCAAGCTGTTATGCAATTACCTGTTGGCACAAATTTAGAATCGTCTGTTTATTGACGTGAAGCCAAACGGCAAAGGCGCGTTTGAAGAAGGAGAGTGTCGCTTGGACTCGCTTGTCATTTCCAATCTCGGCCCATTTCTTTTGAAGCTCTTCCTTTTCTTTTTGAAGGCACTCAACCTGTTCATCCTTCGACTCAGTTTCAATTTCCTTCCCTTCCGCTGCATTAACATCCTCCGAAGGTTCCGACATTTCCACAGCTTTAATATAAAAGTCAGCCACGTCCATAAGATAATTGGCTGCGTCTAGGTAAGGGCCTTCCACTTTCTCATCTCCGTTTTCTGTGATGAGGAGAACGGAATCCCGGGACATTTCCATGTATGACTTTGGTGTTTTGAATTTCCGAACGAAGACGCAGAATGCGACAAGGTTCAAGGTCCATGCTAAACGGGGAAGGTTATTGGGAAGTGGTTCATCTTCAGACTCTGAATCACCTTCTTCTTCATCATCCTCACTTTCCTCGTTGTCATCCTCTTCTTCTCTGCTATCATCCCCCTCCTCCTCTTCCTCCTTTAGCTTCAGCATCTCAAGAATCTGTCCTAGCCCATTAAACTCATGAGTTATCTTGTCCACCTGCTCTACTGCCAAGTCGTTTAAGTACTTGCCAAGGTCCTTTGCTTGGGCGGCTGCAGACTGTTGCAAGTGAGGGAGGAGTTCTCTTAGCCATTTGAAGTGGCCCTCGACTTCAAGCACTTCCTCTGGAAGATTGAGCTTTAGGTCATCCATTCTTTTTAAAATTATAAATTACAACATTCAATATCTTAAATTTAATTTTGGCTTTTGTAATTTTTAATTCCAATGCTAAATTAGACAACTGTTTTTTGTCAATTGTGCTCTTTGAAATAATATGGTTGAGATGTGGAATGCAGAGTCGAGATAGCATAACTAATCCTTTTATCCAGAGGGAATTTAAAATAAAAAGGTTTGCTTGTTTGCACGTGGTGGGTGGTATTCACTAACCTGTTGATGTCAGCAATAATACATCCATTACATTTTTACGCATAACAGTGGCACCAGAATTTGGAACCTCTTTGGCTTCTACTCAATCCTTTCATGCAACTACCAAAGATTGCACCAAAGTAGTCCCAAACCCACTACTAAATCCAGTCCCAACTCCACAAGCCAAGCTGCTCACTGCTACAACTGCAATATCTTTACTCTGATGCTCTGACAGAAGTACAAATTGGTTTTAATCATTTAAATTGAAAGTGCTTACAAGCAAGGGTGGTGGCAAGTTAAGTGAACATTTAGATAAATATTGGTTTAAGCATGGAATGGCAGAGAGAACAATCATGTAATCATGCAGTTATTTATTTTCACATGTATTATATTAAGTTTTAGTAAAAATGTAATTGGGATTTTACCCGGGGAACATGCGACTACCCAACAGCGTCCAAATATAATTTTAATTATTGCGGATGACCTGGTAAAATAAAAAATTTAACCAATTGAATTATCCTTAATAGTTTTATTTTAAAACATTGGACGTCACACAAAGACTATTACGATAATACTGCGGATGATGGGGTAAAATGAGAAGGTAAAAAACATTTTGAGTCAGATAATTTAAAATTTAATTAACTTCCAGAATCAAGCATGGGGATATGACATGCGCAGAAATAAGAAAATAACTTACGAAAACTTTGGAAAGTACACCACCGACGTTTATACCGCAGAGGCTACTTCAATCATCCAAAAGCATAACAATTCCATTCCACTCTTCCTAACAATTACCCATAATGCCGTCCATTCCGGAAATCCCTATCAGCCTTTGCAAGACGCCGAAGGAAAATGTGGAGAATTTTGCAAAAACTATTGAAGATTTCAAGCGGAGAACTTATGCTGGTATTTCTCTAATTTCTAGAAAGTGTTTCAAAAACTAATAAATATTTTATTTAGGAATGATGCAAAAACTGGATGAATCAGTAGGAGCTGTGGTTAAGTCGCTGCATGAAAATAAAATGCTTGAAAACAGTATAATAATATTTACAACTGATAATGGCGGACCGGCTGCTGGTCTTGATGGAAACGCAGCGTCAAATTGGCCCCTGAGGGGAGTTAAAAATACTTTGTGGGAAGGCGGAGTAAGGGGCGCTGGCTTCGTTTGGAGCCCTTTAATTGATGAGAAGGCTCGTGGCGTAGTTTCCAATCAACTTATGCATATTCAAGACTGGCTTCCAACAATTCTCGGAGCTGTTGGAGCTGATCCTGATGAAATGACTGTTGATGGGATTAATATGTGGGAGATGGTAAGAGCTGGAGGGAAATCTAGAAGGACTGAGCTCCTTCATAATATTGATGATTTGTATGGGTTTGAAGCTGTGAGGGTTGGACCTTGGAAGCTTTTGAAGGGGACGACATATAATGGGGAATATGATGGGTGGTATGGTCCTTCAGGGAGAGAAGGGGAAGTGTCTGTAGCCAAATTAGCTGAAAAAGCATATCATTGGGCGTATCAAAGTGTGGCTGGGAAGGTTGTCAGGAAATTGACAATGTTTCCAAAAAGTTCTAGAGATATAGAAGAGATTTTAAGCGAGTCTCAAGTAGAGTGCGAGAATAAAAATAGAGTTTCTTGTAATGTTGTTGGTGGGGAATACTGTCTTTTTAATATTGAGGAGGATCCATGCGAATTCAACAATTTGGTGGATGAAATGCCTGAAGTGGTAAATGAATTGAAGAAGACGTTGCAAAAATATAGGGATTCTGCGGTTCCTCCTGTAAATAAAGAGAGGGATAACAGGGGTCTTCCAAAGCATTGGAATTATACGTGGACTAATTGGGTTGACCTCTTAGGGGAAAGTGAGAATGGCAATGGATGTTAATAAAAGTTATTGGTTAATAAATTGAAATCAGTTACGCCAACCATGATGTTTATTTATTCAAATATTAAATTTATCAATATCTAGCGACATGCATAATGCATAAATCAAACTGATCAAATCTTGACGACCTGCTTTTAAATCATATCAAATAAAACCAGAACTGGTTTTTATATAATTTCCAAATGTTTTGCAATAGCAGTCTGTAGAGATAGTAAGAGAGCTTAATAAATTCGTCAATCTTGCTAAAATATTATGAAGATAACCGTTGAGTTATTGGGAATGGAAGAGATGCTAAAAGAAATTGTTTGACCATTCCCTATCCATACCTTGCATATACTTGACTTATTCAGAAATTTCACAGAAGTAAGTAAAACCATTAGAAAAGCTAATCAGGCAAATTGCAGAATTAATTAGGGATTTATTTTTCATTGTAAATCAATTGAGGTCCCACTAAAAATGTGGAATGTAAATTTTTTGATAATTTTTGGTGGAATTGCCGTTGCTTTTTTATGCACTTTTTTATGCACAAAAGGTAACAAAATTAATCCTAAATTTTAGCAATTTTTCAAATTTTGAACTCTAAAATAAGCGCTTCCGTTTGTAAAATCGTAATGACCTTTATTACTTCTAGAGTTTAGAAGGTGCTACAGATGTGAGAATGATGGCAATGGGACCTGTTTTTATGGTGACCCCGGATACGTCAATTGTTTCGAGGAAGTCGGATGCTACATAGTTTCTGTTCCATTTCACTTCATAGAAAAAGGTTGCTTGAATAAAAAAGGACTTAAATGTTTGAAAATTGGAGCAGGAGTTGAACTGGAAATGGGCACGTGTAAGAGGGTGAGCCTTGACTATAAGAAAATGGCAGCATGTGTGGGTTATGAAATGTCGCCTAAAGACCATAAGGAATGGCAGAGTTTGCCCAACGTCATCTGCAACTGCGAAGGGGATCTTTGCAATTCTATCTCTAACTTTCCAGCGACTGTCTTTAGCGTTGGAAACAAGGGGAGTTGGGTCCACCCAAATTTATTTATGATGTTGGGCTTGATCGCCATTCAAATCCAAATTAATTTGTAAATGAAATGGGACAAGTGATGGAAATTTAATAAGATTTTTAAATATTAATTTATTAAAGCTTTAAATAAATTGGTAAATAGAATGATTTATTTTGAAATCGGTATTTCAACATCCACCTTATCTTTACAGATTGGATAACGTCCATCATATTTAGCACAGACTTGTAAACTAGCACAGTCCTCATCTTTTCTACAAAGGCAATAGTCCAGCAACGCACATCTTTTCATTTTGGGATGGACAGTAAGCTCATCCGACTGGAATAGAAGCCTTCTCCCAAATTTATTCATGAATACCCCATTTGGATCATACGCAGTCATAAACTGCTTAAACCTTCTAAGTAAACGCCTTGGTCTCCTCTTAATAATTTCTTTTGTAAAATAATAAGGTCCGTTCTTTCCCCAGTGGGGTCTTCCATCAAATTCATTAATTATTATTTGTTGGAGTGCTTGATAACTTCCAATGTTTAGCTTTGCATTATTATGCGGATCAGTTCTTAAAGCAGGAACCCATTCAATATACACTGATTCTCTTCCAACCGAGGTTGACATGAGAGCATCCGAAGGTCTGGAAAACCGGATAAAAATGCCAAGCACAAATGATGCTGGCATTTCTCCCAAAACCGCTTTTATTCTAGTAATGGCATTTGTAAATTGGTTTATATCAACAGCCATCTCAATATCTTCACTGAATGGGGAGGAATCTTCTCCGTTAGTCCAAAGACATCCGTCGCCACACAAATTAGCTTGTAAACGGTAGGCAGAGCCTGTCGCTGGATTTACGTAGATGGACATATTCCCACTTTCTTCAGTGAAAATGGGCTTCCTCTCAACAACTGGGGCGTAGTAGCCTTTCTTTACGAATTCTTCCATGGCTTGCTGAGCCTTCAGGCTTTTTGTCTCTTGGGCACGCTCGTGTGTGTCTCGTGCCGTTTTAATTTCAGCTGGAGTCAAGTCGGGAAATAGATTTGTTACGGCGTTCCCATCCAATTGCTCTGATTCCTCTGGGGTATGATATTTTCCTTTTGAAACTACAACAGATTGTGATGATGGATACCACCATAGTTGATAAAAATCATGGGTTTTGGCATCCTCCAAAGCCATTCCATTAAAAAGGATGTTTTCCGACTCGAGATAATTATGAACAGTCATTTTGTAAGATGGAACAGTCTTAAATGTCACGTCTATAACTGCACCAAGTAATCCTAAGTTAACCCGGAAGGCTCGAAGTGTCTCTTTTCTTCTGAGTTTTCTTATTTTGCCCAGCCCATCAATTATTGTCAAGCCGACAACTTGATCTGCGACTGCAGCTGGGTGGATGAGGGATGAGCCGTGCGCTCCCGTTCCGAGAGCGCCTCCAACTGTGATTCCTCCATATGATGGGACCATTAGCAAAGCCCTCCCTTTTAACTGCAGCGCATTCATAGCATCTTGGAGCCTCGCCCCAGCTCCGACTGTTGCCGTTTCTCCATCGCTATTCACTCGAACATAGTTAATATTAGAGAGGTCTACTGGAATTCCATCGGTACAAATTAAATCTGTGACTGAATGACGATTGCCAAACACTTTCACGGTTGAGTTGGAGGCGATTGCCCGTTTAACTATGGCGTGGAGTTCGAAAGATGTTTTTGGGTAATGAATGGGATGAGATGGTTGGCAGTAGACTGTTGTCTGGTACGACTTGTAAACGTAATTCTCTTGACATTTTATTTTAAAAATGTTGATAGAAATAGCACTCCAGAAGATGATAGACTGTATCATTATCAATTAGTGGAAGAGTGCAAATCCCAACTGGGTTAGGGCTTAATACGACTAATTGTTATTAGCAGAAATCGCGTTGACTGCGCAATTATTCATGTCTGATATAAAAACAGATGAACATTTTGAATAAATTGCTGGCTTGCGTATTATTAACCTTGCTGTAATTACACTATTTATTAGTAGGAGGAGCTGTGCTGTGTGTAAATGTCTGGTTCATATTATCAAAAAAGTATGATGAAATTAAATATTAATAATTAGGGTAGGCAAAACCTAAAGTTCCAATTTCCGAAATATTTTATTGTGTAAATAATTTAAACAACAAAGTTTAAAATATTAGGGATTACTAATATTAGGGATTAGTATTCACGCTTAGAAAATCAAATTCTTAAAGAATCCTCTTAGTCCTCCCCCGCTATTTTCAACAGGCATTATTACATTTTGAGCAAATGAATTTTGCTTTGCCCTCCGAACACAATCCAGAGCATCCTTTAGAGACTTGCCCGAATGCTTTAGATTCTTCAGAGCATTAACCAAATTCTCGATATCCGCCGGACCAGGAGGGGACCTCCTTCCCGCTCCACCCTTTTTCATTTCCGCTTCTAAAAGCAGCTTATGCTGAATATAAGCGTCTAAGCTAATCCTCAAATTTTCAACAGCCTTTCGACTCCCACCGTGCTTGATTTTATCCTCCTCTTCTCTTATCAAATGGTTTAGATATTCCTCCATTGCATCATTATATGGCGTTATAGCATTATTTTTAAGAAAATATGCAAAGGTTGCAGACGCCTCTTGGATTCTCTGAAGCTCCACTTCCAACTCTGCAATCTCTGCATTCTTTGCCGAAATCATTTTCTCCTTCATTTCCGCTGCGCTTAAATTTTTTTTAAGGGCTTCCTTTACGCTCTCGTCCTCGACATCTTTCACAACTTGGATGGAGTCGTAGTAAACGTGGAGGTGCTCTCTGTATGAGTGGCTACATTTGTGACAGTTTTCAGAGCCCTGCATAGCCCAGCATTTGATCAATCCCGGATCTCCAACTGTGTCTTGTTGGACGCCTTCCAGGTGACAGTGGCCATGGCATACTTTAACATATTCCGTAGTTGTGACGTCATTCATATTCCAAATTTTTACGCAACTCCCGTTAGAACAAACCGTTTTTGGATGATTGATAGGCTTCACCTCAATCTCAGTCCTTTTGGTCATTTTTTTCTTTTTCAGCTCTTCAATATCATCTTTACAATTTTGGATCTCTCTCTTTCGGTCTTCCAGAATGCTCTTGTTAGTCTGGATATTTCTACTGATTTCCGCTAATGGCCTAGCCAACTTCAAGACAAGCTCCCGAGCATTATTTAAGCTAAGCGTTGAATGAATCTCATGCGGGGGCAAATTCCTAATATACTCCAACATTCTGATCGTTTCTTCAATTGACTTCTGCCAGCTATTTCCAAAATTTACTTTTTCCTCCGGAGGGAAGCTTACAGGCGGCTGGTTCTTAACAGCAGCCAGGAATCGATAAGCCTCGCTATCAAAGCAGTAGATGGTCTCCCAAATTAGAGGGATTTTCACCTCTTGGTTTGCTTCCAAGAGCTTCTTTAGAGCCGGCATTGTATCCCCCGGTCGGTAAAATGTGCCGCGGGAGTTGGTGAAACAAAACATTATATTTTTGCTAGCGTCCCGGTGGAGATAAGTGAGAAGCTCAAGAATGCAAAAGCGGAACATTACATTAAGTCGGGCGTTGTTTGGCTTGAGGAGGATGCAAATACCGTGGATGACATCAAGTCCGGATAAAGTATTCAAAATATTTTGGAAATTTCGCTTGTCTTGGTCCACCCCGCGAGTGTCTCCTATTCCGGGTGTGTCTATTAACCTGATTTTAGTATTGCCAATATCAAAAGGATAAACCTTGGCGTCTTGAGTTGCACTCTGACCATCCGAGAATACCTCGTTTGCATCTTGCCCCGTTATTACATCAATATTCTCAAAGTTTTCGTTGCAAACTGTGAATTTGCTAGGGATGAGAGTTAAAAGCTGACCTTCTTCCGCTTCGTCTAGGGAAGCATAAGTTAAAAAGTTTCTAAAGCCATTTATCCATGTAGATTTTCCAACGCCGGTTTCACCAAGGATCAAGATATTGAGCTCGGATGGCTGACCTTCTAAAGCGTCGGAGAGGGAGAAAGTATTTTTTGACTTGGATATAGTCATGTTCACTGTACGGTTTGATATATTTTCCATTTCTTCGTCTGAGTATTCTCCTGTGGAAGATCTTTGCTTGCTCTCCTCCATTTTTGGAATGTTTTGGAATTTTTCCCTGTTCTGCCCTACCTCCATATTTTTTAGAAGAAAGTCGAGTGTGGAACGGTCCCCACCTTCTTCGACAATTTTCTTCTGCTCCTTAATCAATCCCATTATATAGTCTTTCGGAGAAGATTCTCTGGCAGTAGGTTTTTTAGAAGGTGTTACGGGATTAACGTTTGCATTAAATTTGGCTTTTAATGCATCTGCAGTTAAAAGACGATCAATAAAATTGCAATAACTTTTTAATATTTTTAATAATTTGTAAATGACCTGCGCAATCGTCTGCTCCATTTTCCATCAAAACCTGCATCAAATTATTAATTAAAGCCGAGTTCCCTTTCATCTCTGTCCATTGTTCAATCATGTCATTGACGGCGTAAGCAAGCGTGATTTTCTTCTGCTGAATATTATTTTCCAGTCTCTCCCCACGTATTGCTGGAAGCCCCAAGGACGTTCCTATTTTAGCAAGTTTGCTTTTCAGCGAGCGGAAGTCAATGGCGTCTTTCAATGTTGAGACAACATCTTCTATGGGGCAATCTGCACAGGAAATAAATGGATTAGAATTTGTTTTAAAAATAAGTTCGTATAAAAATTGCATCAACCTTCGCTTCCAACGACAATTACTGATTCATTTCTAGAACTGCTTGCAAGACCATACTTGAACCGGATTGCCTCTACATTTAAAAATAATTAATCATCCAAAAGCTAAATAAATGTCTGGATAATTATATTGTACCTGCAGAATTATCCAATTTACACGACTTCAAAATATTCACAAACTCGTCTACCGTCGCACTTTCCCCTTTATTCTCTAACCAAAGTTCAATTGCATCCGAGATTGCGTAATTAACTGAAATTCTACCCTGCTTATTAGCATCCTGTAGCCTCCTAACCTTCTGCGAAGAAGACCCCAAAGCTATTACAAGCTCAGGCCATTCCTTAGCTAATATTTCAGGAGGCGTCCCACCCTCCACAATAGCCACAATTTGATCAACAGGGCAGCCTGATATAATAAAGTTATTACAAAAAATAAAGCTAAAAAATTGAGAAGATTTACCTTCCCCACCAACTAGAAGAGGAGTTGCGCTTGCGCTCATATTGCTTTGCTTGCAGTGTTTCTTGCAGTGAGCTTTGTTGAGGCTTATGAAATAAAAAGTTGTTTAAGATTCATCATCTCTCATCAAACTTAATGCAAAAATTTATAACATGGTTAAAACGTTGTCTCCAGCTTTTGAACGTTTTTAAGATACGCTTCAGAGAATTAGCTGGTGACTCACTCGCTGACAGGTTTTATGCAAGTAGCGTTGTGGTTAGCACAGGACTGACTGCGTTTCAATCAAATCCAGCAGAAAAGATATGCAAAATGCAAGTCAAGAAACTGCAACAACCAAGGATAAATAAACTTGAGCTATTTATTGCTTCAACTCCAAGGAAATATATTTATGTCCTTTCATCTCAGAAGTGATAAAAGCATACCATTTCTCTGAATTTTGCAATGCACTAGGTACGTCTCATGACCAGTTTAAACCGGAAATATAATCATTCCAATAAAAACGTTCACAATTTATTTGCTACCAAGCATGGCAACTCGCTAATATACATGTTATTCCCCCTTCCAATCAATTTGACTTCGTTTATAGCATTTCTAAGCATTTTGCCAGAATGCTTAAGCTTAAATAAGTTAACTAATATCTGTTCAATATCACTTGTTGAAGAGTGGCTAAACCAAGTCCATTTACTTTCTGCTCTTTTAAACATTTCAGCTTCTTCTCTACAACTATCTTTACTCCTATCTAGGAAACCAGAAAAAGCTGAACTCTTATCTGTTTGTTGAATTAAATGATGGATGTATTCTTCCACAGAATCGTTGTAATGGAGGATTGCTGTTGATTGAATGAATTGTATTAGGATATAAGATGCACTTTGAATCTGTCTAAATTCAGATTCGTATGCGTTTCTCTCATCAACCTTGGATTTTATGAAGGATTTCCGAATGTTAAGGATGGAAAGGTGCTCATGTAAGATTTTGGTAATTGAAGGCACTTCCACTTTTCTTGAGACTGGCTTAGAATTATAGTAGACTTGGAGGTGTTGTCGGTAACTGTGGTTGCAGCGAGGACAATTGTTTCCTTTTTCGAATAATGAGCATTTCAAAAGGGAGATGTGTCCAATGGTATTTCCTCTAATTAGTTTAAATTCGGGACATTTGTAATGACACGGGCTTAGGTACTGGGTTTTCATAACTCCATTTACTTTCCATATCCGGGTGCAGGCTGAGTTGCTGCAAACGACATGCGGATTTTTTATACGAGTTACCTTAAGCTCTTTAACAGAGATGAATTGTTCGTTTTTCAGTTTTTTAATTTTATCATTGAGTATTTTAACTTCAGCCGTTTCATCACGAATTATGTCATTCACAAGTTGAATTTTACGCTGGAGGAGAGCCATGGGCTGAGATAATTTTGAGAGGACACCACGAACTATTTGAATGCTTGTGACTTGCTTTGTTTCCAACGGAGGAAGATCTTGGATGTGCTCAAGCATCCGATGGAGTTCACGACTAGAGTGGGTCCAACTAGCCCCGAAGATTTCCCAGTCTTTAGAGGAGAAAGTTAGTGGAGGAGAGTTCTTGAGGGCTGCTAGGAACCGGTAAGGTTCACTGTCAAAGCAGTAGACATTTTGGGAACTCAAAGGAATTTCATTTTTGAGGTTAGAAAGTAAATTTTTTAACACAGGAAGAGTGTCACCCGGCCGGTAAAATGTTCCACGGGAGTTTGTAAAGCAGAATAAAATATTTTGGCTGGACTGGACCGAGAAGCAAGTTAGAATTTGCTTGAGGCAATAGCGAAAAGTTAAATTTAGTCGGGAGTTGTTGGGTTTGAGGAGGATGCAAATGGCATGAACTTCTCCGATTGATTTTAATTCATCAAGTATATTTTTTAAGTTGGTTCTGTCTTGCAACACTCCACGTGTATCACCCATTCCGGGAGTGTCAATTAGCTTAATTGTGACGCCACCAATTGATAGATTATAAATTCTGCATTTTTGAGTAGCAGACTGCCCGGCTTGTAAAATTTCATTAATATTTTGGTCTTTCGTCCGTACTAATACTTGTTGGTAGCGTTCATTTGTGATAGTAAAATGAGAGGGGATGAGGTTAATGAGGCTTTTCTCTTCCGCCTGCTTTAAAGAGGAATAGTTGATGTAATTTGCAAAGCCGTTTATCCATGTTGATTTCCCCACACCGGTTTCCCCAAGGAGCAACAGAGTTAATGGTTTTTTCGGCTGATAGTTGGATAGCGGAGGGATTTCATCCTTTTTTATCTTTTCGCGAAGGTGCAATCGCTTCAATAATTTAAGCACTTTTAAATTTGTGTTGCTGTGACCATTTTCAATGTTCTCCTTTTCTATCATCATCTTACATTGCATAAAGTGCAAGGTCGGGTCGGAGATTTTGTCCAGCTCTGTGGAATGATCTTTGAACACTTTAAGCTCAATCCATTCCGGGCGGTCCGGTTGGAGTGCTGAACCTATTTATTAAAAATATGAAGTTTATTTTAAAATAAATTGTTTAAAAATATCAAGCGGCACGTTCATTCCGGGAAAGGCATTATTGGCAAATCTTACCATTATGCTGAATTGCATCTGTCGTTTCAGTAGTTGCTTCTTTTTTATTTACTTTTACTTCGTCTAAAAATGACTTGGCTTGAGAAAATTTCGATACTAATGAATTTCCCATTTTATTACATTTTACTTTCTTGTTTTGGCTTTTACTATAGCCTAAATATTTTCTAAATATTTTTCATGGCTAGTCTCTGCTCTTCTGGCTGCTTTTACGTTGAGAGAATTTCCATAACTGGTTTGCTTATGATCCGTCAGCACAGAATGGAGTGAGAAAGTGAATGAATGAAACATGAACGCGAGAGCATGCGCATATTGACGCAAAAAGTGGAATGCCAAACTATTAATATTTAACGCAGATAAATTATGGCTACTATTATATTGCTAAATTCAATTCAATTCACAATAAATTTAATAATAAATGTGACTTAAGGAAATTTAATTGGCTAATTAGGTAAGTTATTAGTAAAATGCGCATTGACAAATTAGGAAAATTT
Organism: Rambutsinella grinnellia; assembly: GCA_027743725.1. Lineage (NCBI taxonomy): Eukaryota > Metazoa > Arthropoda > Collembola > Entomobryomorpha > Entomobryidae > Rambutsinella > Rambutsinella grinnellia. Next base: position 14,852 of record JAHZMU010001449.1, read on the forward strand.
AAGCTAAATATTTTAATCATTTTTACAAGAAAATGTCACGGATAGGGTTGGCAATGTTTAAACAAACCAAGCTCTGTTTAATCAGGGTTTGTTTTTTGTTTAAACAAATTAAATACTTTTTGTTTAAACAAAACAAACATAAACAAACATATTAAACAAATTTATAGGCGATTTCTTGAAAACCGCTATTTTAAATCAAATAACATATAATTCATCATCTTTGGTGTCCTATAGGCCAGAGAGACTCAACTAGTTGCATTTTGAGTTTTAATTATGACATTAAAAATTGTATTTATGCAAAAGACGAATTTTATATTTAAGTTATTATTGCTTTATTAATCTCATCTGCAATGATAGCATAAAATAGATGAAGTCTATTCATTTAAAAATTGATTTTGAAAGCTCCTAGAGCTCTAATTTCCGCATTATTTTGGAAAATTGGTTTTGGCACTAAACTTGTTTAAACACGTTTGTTTTTGTTTGTTTAGTATTTATCCCTTGTTACTAAACAAATTTAATTTGTTTAAACAAAAAACGAAATAAACATGTTTAAACATGTTTTCGTTTAAACATTGCCATCCCTAGTCACGGAATACTCTATATGCTAATATTAATTACAAGAAACCGCATTTTGTTTTTCATAGACGAAGTCGGCCAAAGTCAGCCATGCGTAGCTTAGGGGTGCTGAGGATACGCGATATACCTGGATAATCCAGATATAATTTCAAAATCGTATCGGGATATAACCGTATCTGGATAAAGTTTTAT
>JAHZMU010001450.1:0-25700 GCA_027743725.1 Rambutsinella grinnellia
CAACTATAAGCTTTTAAGTCCTCTTTACGTTGTCGGATATTCTATTTGGCCGGAGTCATGCCTGGCCTGAAAAATCCTGGCCGGAAATGGGCCGGCCGGAAACTGGCCTGGCCTGTGATTTTCAACGGCCGGTGATGTTTTTGGCCTAAAGGACCCGGATACCAAGAAAAACATAACCCTTTTCTCTCTCCTCGAGAAGTAGTCCATGTCAAAACAAAGTAATGGAGCTCTGATGTTTAAGGACTTAGCAAAAATATGGAATACTCTAAATTAATTAAGAGCAAAAATATTTAGAAAAAAACTTCTCAAGAGCCCCGGAATTCCTGCTTTTTTCATTTTAATTTCGAGTAAAACGTGACGGCATTTCTACATAATAATGGTGATGAAACGGATCGTTTCTAGTCAAAATAAACACGCATAAAAATCATCGCTTTTAGCCATCAATCATGTGTCAAGCGCGGTAGCGTTATCATCACTGTCGTAATTTTTTACTTCCTTTCTTAACAAAGTTGTTTTAATAATAATCGCAAGCCACTTTAATAATTGCATTTCGTCACCTCTGAAAAGCCAACTTGAACAACATTTTTCATAAAGATTAGCTTAACAAGAAACGTTGCACGTCAAAGTAATAAAAAGTTACATAAAAAGGAAATTGCATAACGTGACTTCGGTTGACACTGAAATTCCAAGGTTTTTTCCTCGTCTAGCCAGGAAAAATGCAATTTGAAGTAGATATACATAAAAAGGGAAACGAATTTCCAAAACAAACAAAAAAGCAATAAGTTTCCACATTACATATTCATAGAAAGGAAGCCAATAATAAGTTATAACAATGCACAAAGCGAACACCTGAATGGGTAGAGAAAATGTCATAAAAATGAATGATTTCATTATGCAATCTTGGGAATAAATAGCTTCAAAAGTTTTCACCAGAGTGAGTTTAAAAAAGGCTTTTGAAATGCAATTTTATAACGTTTCGGTAGCCGTCGTAAATATTTTGATGGGAAGAAACGCAAATTTTTTATTGCTTGTAGTTGTTTTGTACGCATTTTACAACGAAAAAGAAGAGAAATTACTGCGGAAGCGGAGCCACCGAAATAAGTGTGAAGAAATCACATCACGTCAAACATTTAAAAGTTTTTCGCTTGTCATTTTGTCATCTCTTGCTCACGCACAAAAACATTAGTTGTTGAAAGAAATGGAGTCTTAAAAAGATGTGGTTGGTTTTTTGTAAAAATTAATGATCATTTCCCACAACACTGATAAGGTTTGGATTATCTCAGTTATCTCATCGGTTCACGTCCAGATAACTATTGCTTTGCAATGATTTTATCAGCAGGAAATTGTTGCGGCCTTCTACAATGAAAATCTTTAATCTACCACAAACATTTGTAACCACAATTATTTTAGTTGTGGACATAATAAATCTGGTAGAGCACAACTTTTTCTCAATTTCAGGTGTTAGTATTTTAATAGTTGAGGTCTATATAATCAGCCATGACTTTGAAGACGCGCGTACTTGCTATACGATTAGTATTTGGATTTGCTTTTTTATTGACTTTATGCAAACTAATTGCAATGTCAGGTTATGTAGCAAGTGGATTCGGTAAATTAAAGTAAGTCAATTAAATTCCCAGACACAATGATTATGATATTTTGATTGTTAAATATATTTAGAAGCTCAAATGACAACATAACTATCGGAATAGTAGCTTGTGGAGCAAATTCATTGGATGAGGCTATAATTTTATTAAAATCTGCAATTCTCTCCAGCATCCATCATGGAGTTGAGTCCCTTGACGCGATCATTTTCACAAATGAGACTAGCCTTGCGGATTTAAAGGTGCGATTGTGATAGAATTTGGATCTCTTAAAGTTAATTAATGAATAGATAGGTTGGAACACTTAAAGACGAGACACGTGGGCTAAATTTTCGATATGAGATACACTCGCCAGCTTTTCCAATAGAGGGCAAGGTTAAATGGAAGACGCTATTTGCACCTTGCGCGACTCAGCGTTTATTCCTTCCTGAAGCCCTCCCGCATATCGAGAAGCTTCTTTATCTTGATGCTGACACTCTTGTCGTTGGAAACATTAGCGAAGTCTGGAATACTTTTGGAGTGATGAGCAACCACCAAGTTGTTGGTATTGCGGCCGAGCACGAAGAACCTTCTCATGGATGGTACAACAAACACGCACGTCATCCTTACTATCCTCCATTAGGTAATCTAAATATTTCTTGAAGATTTCTTTGATTACCAATTTTTTCAAATAGGCTTGAACTCGGGAGTAATCCTAATGAATCTAGCGAGACTAAGGGAAGATAGAAATATACGATGGAATGAANCACGCACGTCATCCTTACTATCCTCCATTAGGTAATCTAAATATTTCTTGAAGATTTCTTTGATTACCAATTTTTTCAAATAGGCTTGAACTCGGGAGTAATCCTAATGAATCTAGCGAGACTAAGGGAAGATAGAAATATACGATGGAATGAATCTATTTTCAGCTTTTATCAAGAGTACAAAGAAAAAATTCCTTGGGCGGATCAAGATTTGATTAATATTGTATTTCATTATCATCCAGGTAAAGCTGTAAAAATCAAAAAAAAATATCGCAATTCTTCATAAATCTTTTCTAATAAAATAGATGCAGTTTATCTTCTCCCTTGCTCCTACAATTACCGTACTGATCATTGCGAATACGGATGGAATTGTCAGTCTGCCGAGACCGGAAGTGGGATACATATTATGCATGGAAATCGTTTTGTTTTTCATAGTAAAGGACATCCCTTTTATAAAGTTTACAGCTATTTTAAAAAGGTACTTTCTTTTAAAATTAAAGTAAAATTTTCACTAATTTTTACTTCAAATATTTTCCAGTTTAACATGACAAGGGACGATTATATGGAAGACATTATATTGCCCTTACGTAAAGAGTTTAATGGAGCCAAGCCTAAGAATAAAACCAACGCTAACTGCAATAATATTGGGCAGATGCTCCTTAAATTTTAACTCAAGTGTGTACCAGTGGAAACATATCTAATACTACTGTTGTATAATTGTAATAAGATATCTTTTGCAATTTGTGCAAGCATTTAATTTTCGCTCACGCATACCTCACCAATTTTTCACCCTGCATTGTAAAAGGTTTAACAGTTTAACCGCAGACTGTCATTTCTGTGATTTGCTAATTTCTAGTAGGGCAGACGCAGCTGAACAAAGCTCCGAATCAATCCATCAATCTAGTTCCAGAGTCTGGAATCCAGACAAATCTGGATATCTGGTCTTTGCGACAACCTTTTCTACACCTTAGTATTTTATAATAATTGTCAAGTGAGGAAAGTATTAATCAGCAATGTCTTTGAAGACGCGCGTAGTTATTCTACCTTTAATAGTTGCATTTGCTTTTTTATTGACTTTATACAAACTTTTTGCAATATCCGGATATGTGGCTACTGGATTCCGAATTCGATTAAAGTAAGTTGATTCCCCGAATGACAAAATGATCTTATTTTTATATTTTTATGTATTTAGAAGTTCTGATGAAACCATAACCATCGGAGTAGCAGCATGTGGTGAAAAATCTTTGGATTTAGCTCTAATTTCATTAAAATCTGCCATTCTCTCCAGCATTCATCATGGAATTGAATCCCTTGACGCGATCATTTTCACAAATGAGACGAGTCTTGCAGATTTAAAGGTGCGATTATGACATCGAGTAATTGAGACTTATTTTTAAATAAATCTGACTAATGACTAGGTAGGCAGACTTAAAGTGGAGACACGCGGACTAAATTTCCGATATGAAATACACTCTTCGTCTTTTCCAACAAACGACAAAGTTGAATGGGAATCGTTATTTCGGCCATGTGCAGCTCAGCGCTTATTTCTTCCTGAAACCCTCCCGCATATCGACAAGATTCTTTATCTCGATACTGACACTCTTGTCATTGGAGATATTAGCGAGGTCTGGAAGACCTTTCGAGTGATGAGCAATCGCCAAGTTGTTGGCATTGCGGCGGAGAACGAAGAACCTTCTCATGGATGGTAATTACATCAATAAATAGTTAGATTTACAACTATATATTTATGATTCTAGGTACAACAACAACGCAACTCATCCTTTCTATCCTCCACTTGGTAATTTAAAAGATTTCATGCAGATTTCTGGAATAAGATTACAAATTGTTTAAAATAGGCTTAAACTCGGGAGTAATGCTCATGAATCTAGCGAGACTACGCGAAGATAATAATTTACGATGGAATGAATCTATTCTCAGCGCTTACCAAGGGTATAACGAAAAGATTCGTTGGGGGGACCAGGATTTAATTAATATTGTCTTTCATTTTCATCCAGGTATATATATTTTTTTAAATAAAAAAAATACTCCATTTCTTCATTGTTACAATAGACGCAGTTTATCTTTTCCCTTGCTCCTACAATTACCGTACTGATCATTGCGAATTCGGATGGAGTTGTGAATCTGCCGAGACCGGAAGTGGGATAATAATTATGCATGGAAATCGTCACGTTTTTCAAGAAGAATCTCACCTTTTTTATAAAGTTTACACCTATTTTGAAAAGGTAAATACTTTCTTAAAATTCAAGTAAATTCAAGTAAAAATCACTTGTTTTCAATTAAAATATTTTCCAGTTTAACATGACAAGGGACGATTACATGAAGGACATTATTTTACCTTTGCGTCGAGAGTTTAATGGAATCATGCCTAAGAATATAACCAATTTAAATTGTACTGATATTGGTCCGATGTTATTTAAATTTTAACTCAACTGTGTCAGAAATAAATGAAGTTTTAAAAAGGTGACTGGTTTTTGTTAAAATTGGTGATCATTCCCCAGATAACTACTGTTTTGCATAGATTTTATCAGAGAACAGGAAATAGCTGTTGCGGTAATCCTTTGACTTTGAATAATGAATACTAATCGACCACAAATATCTCTATGAATTATTGTTGCAAGATCAAAATAAAATTGTTTACTAGTTTTGCACTACAAACGCAAAAAATCAGTCTTCACCTCACGCAATTTGAAAGAAAGGACAGCGTTAGTTCCAACATAAGATTTCAGAGAATGTCTTGCGCAGACACAAAAGACAAACATCGCTTTTTCTCCAAAAGGTTGTCTCTGCTGCAGTCATTAATGCACATTAGTGACTGCCTTCAGTGCTTTTCACACAGAAGATTTTTTACTCTTTGGAAAAAATGTCGCTGACGCTGCAATAAAAAGTGCATAATTTTCAGACGCGACTATTCTTTTTAAGCCTGCCATTTTATCTGATTTCTAATACCTCAACTCTGAATAGGCTTTAAGATGACAACCCAGCTATTAGTTAGCTGGATACAAAAAGCATAGATCTTCGATAGAAAGCCACGCGTGTGCATACGCAGGGGTTTTACTTTTCTAAGCCTGACCAGAGATAGCTTAAGGCTGAATGTTCAAGTTTTCTCTTACCAAAAACGTATACCGCATTAGCCACCCTTTTTTCCTTTTCATATAAGACTGCCACCCAACCGCAGGACATTTAGTCAACGATACCATATCGTAATGGGATATGCATGGAAATTTGTGATATCATAATGTCTTCAAATTACATGATTTTCTCTAACCAAAAGGGTTAAACTTTATCAATGGTTAGAAACATCAGAGTTTGATGGGACCCTCTCCGGAACGAACTATCCTAATAAAATGCTTCACACTTTTACCAATGCTTTATTGGAATATCAAGCCACATAACCGCATCCATTATCACACAAGTACTTTCTGTATTCACCACCACACGTATTACTTTTCTCCCTAATAGTTCTCTCCATATCACATTGACTTTGTAACAATAGCTAATTTCTAGTCGTAAGCTAGAGAAAATGGAAAGATCATGTTCGCTCACCCTTTTATACCGGAGAGTGTGCACGTTCATGCTTTTAAATCCTTCTCAAGAGAATTTATTCCGTGACCTTAAAACGCTCAAAGATCACTCATTTAACTGAAAAATTATGAGCGTATCAGAAATTCCTTTTTCGCCAACGAATACTTCATTCTAGTAAAGTAAAATCACTTTCTATCAAGCCATATCGCATCGACCATGTCGCCGTCGCCATTCTCATCATCATCATTCCGGATCATAAGGGCAAATGAAGCAATAATCTTCAAGCATAAATATCCATCCGCGTACAGACCGCCCATTCATTAGACCTACGTTATTATTTCCTTTCCAATCCTCACTTTTTATGTTGGCTATAAAAGTGCGTAAATATCAACAATTTTCCCCGGAAATTTTTATATAGTGGTTCGCTGTGAGCTCTCCCCTGGAATCATTGACTTTGACTCTACCTAGACCATACTGTCATCGTCTATTTCCTTTTCTCTCCCTCAAAGAAACTCCCGAAGCAATAACTCCGATATATTTCATCTTTCAAGATGGAAATAAGAAATAACGTGTTCCCTACTGGTTTTTCCCTTGATCTTTGATTCAATTCGGGATCAATCCGACTTTTTCTTCCTGTTAGTTTAGTGGCCATCGCCAGTCTTTTAAACGTCCCCTCATCACCATCCACCGGGAAAAACTTGGATGATTAGAGAGAAGAATGAGGAGGACACGAAATGCAATCTTATGAAAAGCTCAGAAAATGCATTTATATCTTTCATTGCATTTTCCCACTTCACTATTTATGTCTGGATATGTATCGTCTATCTGTCAGACTGTCTAAAAAGGAAGATAAATATACGTAAAGTGAAAGCGCGTTATACGTTATACGGTTGCAGTGGCACGTTTCAGAATAGAAACCATCAGTTGACAGAGCTGAAGCTGGGAAAAAAGCAATAATAATGATGAGGGTGTAGCGACATCCCCTCTTCTTATAAGAAATTATGCTTTTCTCTCAGGTCAGGACTATAAGAAAGAAGATATAAGAAACAAGTGAACAACCTTTAATACCCAAACCATTACTTTTTCCCAGAAGGGGAGATATGGTCTCTTCGGAAGGGGATTCTCCAAAACCATTACGATTCCAATTCTCATTTTAGAAAATTTCCCTCATTCCGACACTTTCCTTTTTTCCATCCCACCCACCCCAAAAAACAGCCAAGATTGTTGAAGATGAAGAACAAGTGCTTCTTTCCTATCTCCGAATTAAACTTAAACATCCAGTTTCTTTTTCACCCCTCCCGGTTCGTAATAAAATAAGGAATTCCACATGAGCGTAAACTTAAAGGTGGTTTTTCTTCCTGGAGATAAAGATGAAATGTATAAAAAGGGGAAACTCTGTGTCCGATATCTAAACAAATAATATGAAGCTTTTCATTTTTTTCTGTTACGAATTAAGCTCCAAGCTACTGTGCAATATGCACAAACTTAATCTTAGCAGAGAAGCTTACTAACTTTCTCTGATCGGGTTTGATGCACGCAATACGTTATATGATCAACTCACGAAACATGAACTATAACCATCATCATACTCTTCTCCTCCTTGAAATAAATTGGAAAGGGGAGAGTTATTTTCTTCTTCAAGTGTGAGGTGGGGTTGGGTTTGAGTATGCTTTTATGTATATTTTTTTCCATTTCACAAACAAAACCTGTATAAAAGAATCAATCTATGAAAAAATGTAATTTCCGTTGTAAGTGTAGCTGTTTATGAGTTGGGAATTAAACAGAAAGTTTCAAGAAGAAAATTCAGTCTTTCCCTTTGACAAAGAAATCTTTGCATTTCCATCTCATACCGCACACCACTCATAAATATATTCCCTTGAATATAATTTACATTAGTTTTTAAACATTTGCCATGCTCCCTTCAAGATTTTCAAGTGAAAGCAAAGGTGGTAGTAAAACACACGTGTCTGAAGCAATTCAAGTCGTAATTCAATATTAAAGCTAACTGTAATCCATACCCCAGGTCCTACTTTCACTGGGGAAAGGAGTAAAATAATAGCTTAAAGTACATGCTAACCATCCATACATGCATATAGATTACTTTCTCTCTATCCTCAGCTGACAGATAAACTCGGGATTTCTTCAAAAAAAAGTTTTCTGCCACGAGAGGAAAATTCATCCAGATTTTATGACCTTCAAAGCCATTTTCGAATGCAATGTGTGTATAAAAGTAGTAATCCTAGTGTGTATTTCCTACTCATATATTCTCTTTATCACTAGCTTTCTCTTTGTGGAGAGAATGTTTCGACTATTTTGACTCCAATAAAAGTCAACTATCATATAGCATTGCAGTGGAATACATCTTTGGTCAAATTGAGAAGTGAGAGACACTTCATGTAGCAAATTTAGTCGCAGAATGTGAATAAAATTGCATCGAAAGCCTGCAAGACAATTCTCAATTTCAGTTGCATTTCCCCCACTCCAATCCGTTTAAAAGATAAGGGCATTTCAGTGTTCTTCTCTATTGAGATAGGCAGTAAAAATTTCGATTTTTCTCTCTGGGAAGAAGCTGGATGGACAAGTTTTGTGCATTCTGTTCTTTCTCTAGGGAAAGCCAGGAGGATTTGAACGTCAAGATCAGCTATGCATTCTAACTTAGAATTTCTAAGGATTTTCTCATCGATACCTCTTATTTTTCCATTTTATGCAAGACGTTACAAGGAAGTGCATGATGTGCCTACAATATTTTACCCGGAAATGGAATTCTTTCTTGAAAATTGCATCCCACTTAATTTTCTCCGAGTTTTGTTTTTATAGCCTTTCCATTTAATACGGTTGTCGATGTGAAGTTCCAGAGCCCAGGGGCACTATGCTTTTTTAATCTTGAAAGAGAGAGGAATGCAGTCATGAATTTTTAATTGCAAGATAAAAAATCCAGTTCCGCCTACTTGTCAGGATTGATTCGGATGTAAAAATAGAAACAAAACTCTTATTTATGATTTGAACTTTGAAACTTTTTCATGGCTCGTGGTTTGAAGGGGAAAAGTTTTGGAGTTTCGGGGGTTCCAGCTCTAAAGAATCACTCAAAGATCTCCTAAATCCATATTCAGCTTCGAATTTTCAGATTGAACTCGCACATCCGCCTTGTCTCTCTTCATTTTTCTAAAACTTTGAATTCAACTGGTTCAAGGAGGAAAGAAATGTGAAGACGCGAAGAAAATCGGGGGAGAGCATTTTTACTACTGATATAAAATGGTTTCCTGCTTGCTTTCCCGAATTTTGATTGAAAGTTGCTTCCCTTGAAATAAAGACGGATTATTTTTTTTTCTCGGATGGGTTGGGTCGTCCTGTCTCCAGGAGCTTGAGTCTCCTTTTAAGTAAGTCTTTATAAGTTTAGGCAAGCATGGAATGAGAAGTGACACGAAGTGGGGAAACGTGACATGTGACATTAAAGATGGAACATGAAATAAATACGGAATGATAGAGGGAGGGAAAAAGGGATGAGTGATGCACGCTAAATTTCAATCGGAACCCCCTCCACATAATTTGGAGTTGGAAATCTGGGTTTTCTCACAAATTGATTATTGAGTGCGGAATCCACAAGGAAATTGAAACCAATGCAGGAAATACTAGAAAGACTTATCCAACCAATTACTTCTCAAGTTTAGCCCGGAGCTAATCCAAGTGCAGTGGAATAAACTGTAATGAAGTTGTGAGTGCAACTCATTTTCTCTTTTCCCACGAATCCCCAAATGTAAATATTTTGGATGCACTCGTGAAAGAAAGAACTCCCCTTCCAAGAGAAAACTCATTAAGTTCAGGTAGAGAATTTTCTCTAATCTCGTAGCATGACTAAAGAGACATTTTTCTCTCTGAGATCACAGATTACTTCTAATTTCTCTAACATGACAGCATTCATACTCTGACTTTCTCTTGAAAATTGTTCTCTAGAGTAAAAGCAGATGATTGCGTGACATATCCACTCTCTCTGTCCAGAACCCACGCACACTTGAGAGTAGAGAAAAGTTTTTCTCTCACTTATTTAGATTATTCTGGCTCCAGCTACTCCAAAAGTGGAATGAATACTTCCGCTTTCCACACACACGATATATGAAGTGACAAAAAGTTGTTGACTTGAAAGAGTCAAACAAAAAAGTTTTAGCAAAACATTTTTCTTTGTAAATGCTTTGGCTTTCAACTCCTTTTACAATGGCAAAGTTTATCTGTGGTATTATCACCGCTTCATAATGAAAATGATGCTTCTCATTAAATATGCTTTAGACATTTTTCTCTCCGTATATTTTTCTCTTTCTCTTTACAATTAAGTAGCAGGAAAACTCCCAAGATAGAAAAGGAGAGCTTAAAAGACTGGATGATTACAAAGAAGTCAGACTTGAATAGGAAGGAAGCGGATGAGCACCATTTACACAACAAAAGAATCCATTTAATCCTGTTATGGAACCTTTTTCTAGCTCAAGCAACTCGCGCAGGCTCCTTTTGATTATGTTTGCTCCGCATAATTATAATAAGCTATTGTACCACATAATTTATTTAGGTAAGTTTTCTCATCATAAGATTATGCGCTTTGAATAGAAGAAAATTAATGATTTTCTTTCGGGCTTGTCATGAACGGTTTTTGCAGACCCGCTTATTTCAGCATCATCTTTTTAGATCCGTTTTAGCATCGAATATGTATGAATAAATCTGAGAAAGCTACCATATTATGTGATTGATAAGATTTTTTCATCGCTAACTACACAAAAACCAGCATCCCTTAAACTTTTAGCTGCATTATGCACGCCAAAGCATCTTGAAAAGTCGCTGTTTCGATCATGTTTGTGCATAAATTGAATTTTAAATATTCCTAATTGCACCCGTGAATTACTTTCCTTCTAGATTGCGTAAAACGTGCCGATGTTAATACAAAAGTTAATGACAGTGAAAACGTGTAATTACCTTGATGCGCTTTAATATTTAATTTTACTCTTCACATTTCATACCATTAGCATTTCATATAATTGAACGTATAATTTTTAAGAAAAATGCATGCTTTCAACTTGACATTCTGGAGACGACCTTCTGATTTGTGACGTGCCCACCTGTCTTAATCCTTTCGCAAAGAAACTGTCCAGAGTGAGAAATGCTTGGAGCAAGAAACACTCAAGAATCCGTTTAAAATGCAGATATGCAATTGCAGTTGTTTCTCAATTTTTTCTTGTTTTCTTTCGCATACATAATATCATCTTGAAATCAACTTGAACACGCATCTCCGCATCTCTAGACACGCACGTCTTGTTACATCCAAATGAAATTTTCTTACCATAACCATAAAAATAACATAAAAGCAAATTTTCTCTCGTCTCTTTTTACTACTACGGAAAATTTTGGCAAAGTAAATGTGTTTAGTAAATAAATTTTTTATCTTCGTAATTTTTCCCAAGCTTTATACTACCGGCTCGTGTGTGGTTTTCGTTGTTGGTCGACACGATCAAGAATTATTAAGGAAAAACCTGCTTTCCCTTGTTTACTTTTATCTTCTTTGCTATTCCTCAAAAAATCTTATGAGCTTCCTTCACACCAAAAAATATTCGGCCACATTTATCATCCGAAATATATGGGATGTTTTGAAGGGAAAATGCATGTTGATATTTATGCATTGAAAATTCTTTTCACGAAAAGAAAATCCATCCCAAGTGTTTTAAGAAACAAGTGCGGATCGGCCATGACACATGGTCCAGTTCACATAGCTGGTTTTTCCCTGAAACTCTTTTTTGTCTAAAATACTGCATTGCACATGTTAAGAAATTGCTTTCCCTTTTTATTTTTTCTAGCCACAACAATATCCATGTCATCTTGTTGATATTATTTATTGCATAAAAATGCTCTTCCTTCCACTTTCATCCATCACATGTGCGAAGAAAATCAATATAATATTCTTATTAGATTTTTTTTACACGAATCCCATCGCATCTTATGACTTTGACGAGGAGCTGGAGAACTCTAATCTCCCCTCTGGTGCATCTTGTCATCCCAGATGAATATTAAAGGATTTAATATGCTTCGCAGAGTTGGCAATCGTGTAACGATTAACATGTGCATTACAGAAATTATACGGATTTTTCTAAGACATGATTTTTCACAGCAGCTCCATTCATCCATCCATCCGTAGAAAGTGATGGTTATGATGTTATTTACGCTACTGACTAAACACTAAAGGCTTTTATATTTGGGTGCTTTGCACACTTTTATTACCAAGAGGAGCTAATAAAGGTGATGGTTAGAACTAATTCCGAGATGCAATTCAAAAATATTCGTCATCGTCTCCAGCCATTAAAGAAATGTACAATGTAGCGTGACAATATGGTTATTACTTTGAATATTTTCATGAATTAAATTTTATTTTCCAGTGGGAAATGTTACGCCCACGTCTGTTCTTTAAGATGGGATGTTGCACGCGTTAAAAAAAGTATGAAAATTATGGAATTTATAGCTACACATGGAGACAATTTTCTTTGACAATTTGACATGGTTGGACACGACTACAAAAATCATGTCATATCTAAAAACACATTTTCCAAACCAGTTCTTTCCCTCTCTCCAGCTATGTATGGAGGAAAATTATGAGTAATAAAAATTGCCTTCAATTGAAAGTGATATGGTTGGATGTGAAAATGATGGAAGCAAGGTCATACGGAAATGACATTTACATGAATATTTTTAGGCTCGGAGATTCCCATGCGGAACGTTTTTTACTTCTGAACCTTTCATTACAAGCATTTTTTTAAACGAACAATGAAATAAGTAGAGTCATTGTAGAGAAGGGGAGAAGGAGAAGTGTTAAGAGTTTTTCTAAAAGGGTCTCATTTTCTTGTCTTCATTACAAAGAAGTTTCCCTTCATGTTTAACATGAGTTAAAACATACATCTGGAATTCTCCATTCCCATATGACCAGAACGAGAACGTCGATGGGCTGGATGTGAATGACACTGTTTTCGGAACGGCAATACGTGCTAAATACTCCATTTAAGACGAGGGAGAGACTTTGTAGAGGAAGGTATTTATCACAATGAATTCATACGAGATAATCATCAAGAAACATCTCGTAAATAGCTCCCCTTTTCGCCGAGTCTATTACCAGAACATGGCATCTGTTACATCTCGTTTCATCCCGTCTATTTCGCCTTTCCAGTACATCACAAAACAGCTCGTTTTGACCTCAAGGGTCATTCCATATCATCTTTCTATACAAAATCAACAGGATTGCCTTATGCCTTAATTTTCAGAAGAAGTAAATGTTTCTTTCAATCTTCTTTAAAAGCTTTGAGAAGAAATAAGTTGGGAATATCTAACTATTTTTATACTTGTGTTGTGTCATCCACACCAGATCATAAATGTCTTGTCATATGAAAGTAGAAAAATAAACGTACAGGAAAAAGGTTGAGGTAAGCATATTCCTTACACACCTTTTCAAAAGGGGAAACTTTTTGTTGGGATTATCCAGCAGAGATTTTTTGACTCTTCCCGAGAAGAAAAGAGAACTGTGTAGAAAAAGAACTTACTCATTATTTATGTGTCTCCCACTATTTTTGGAAGTGTTAGCGGACCTCTGCTCTCCCAGTTGGATTTCACGCACACGAAGCAAGAAATGCTTTAAAAAATGCTGCTGTTATTATATCAAATGCTTATTATCTTTTAACCCTTAACAAGACTTTTGTAGATTTTTTAAAGGAAAGTAGAAAAATATTTTAGATAAAAAACTTTTTCATTATTTACCTTTTCATCATTGTATTCTGAAAAGGGGTAGAATGTACAAGTTTTTATTAGAATTGAGTACAATTCACCTTTGTGATAAAATAAACTTTGCTCGTATCGAGTTAAGAAAGAGTAGGATGAAGAAAGTTTTTAAGAAAGAAATAAAAATTGTAGAAAAATAGTGATGGGATGATGGATGAAGCTACTATTTGGTTCAAGAGAGATCCTGATTGTTGCATCAACTAACTCCACCTATCTTTTCAAGAAAATAATCCAATTCGATTTAATATTTTAATCATGTGACTTTGAAGCTATAATACTTAATTTTCATTGAACATCATAAGTAACAGAAAACGAAGAATAAATATCGTACTTATCAACGAGTGTCTTTGCCGGGATTACCATACGACACCACATTTCATTATTGTCCAGAAAATCATTTGCTGGTGAAGTAAACACAAACTTTAGCGAATTAGGGCCTTCTGAGCCTGAAATTGTGACTTTCACATTTGGTGGCTGCTTCGTGTGGTAGCCGGCGTTTCTTAAGAAATGGCACATAAAATGAATGGCTTTATCCTCCGGGATGTATTTCATTTCCCAGATGAGTGCGTAACTGGATTTAGGTTTTTTCGTCAACACTAATGACCAAATTGACTCGTTGGCTTTACCTGAATAAAACGATTTGCCAAAGTTGTCAAAAGGACCAAATCTCTTCCAATGGTTAGGGTGTACGTTTGTAATGATTGAATACTTATGAGCTGTTTCCAAATGCCTCAAAACGTCATCTGCATTCTTGTCATTAACCATGAATGAGCAGCCTTTTTGGCAAAAATATTTGCAAATGTCTTTCTGGCGCCTATAAAATATATTTTTAAAATATATTTTTTATTTGATATACAAATGGCATACCTAAAACCGGATGTGCCCGTCACCTTTAGATTTTCTAGCATCACCTCCATAGGCCGATTGCGTATTGGGTCTTTCTCATATTGTTTGCGACATTGTGGACAATCTGTTACTTGAATGTAGCAGTGCTCGCAAATTATATGGCCTTCTGTACACTGAAACACCTTATCTTCAGGAAGTTCGAAACAAACAGGGCACTTTAAGGACTCGGGAAGGTTGTCTGTGTCAGTCGCCATTTCAGTTTCAGAACCATATGACGAATGTCGTATGACTTGTATGAATCACAAACTGAGCTAATGTGTTCAAATCCCCCAGAATTGTAAGGATTACAATAAAGATAAATGTACATATTTACAATCAGTGTTAATGAAAATTATTTAAGATTGCATCATTGCTAGTACTAGTGTGTGCTCAAATTATCTTATCACTATTTACTCAAACGATTCATGATTTTCGTCGCATGAGCAATGGTTATTTTTAATCGCAAAAAATTATACAATAATCACTGTTAAGCTGATATCTAACTACTTTACATTCATACATAGCTTTTTATTCATTTAAAACTTCAATTTTTATACACATTGTGGAATCAATATCATATTTATTTATAAGTGTCTTTGCCGAGATTACCATACGGTGAAACATCTCATCATCAATATCCAAAAAATCATTTGCTGGTAAAGTAAAGACAAACTTTTCATGATTTTTCCGACTTGAAATTGTAAATTTAATATTTGGTGGCTGCTTTAAACTGTAGCTACTGTTTTTGAAAAAATTGCACATAAAATAAAATGCTTTTTTCGCTGGTTCCCACTTGATTTCCCATATAAGTGCATAACTTTTCTCAGGTTTGGCAAGATGTAATAGCCAAGTTGGTTTATTAGCTGTCCCCGAATCAAATGATTTGCTGAAGTTTCGGAACTTCTTATAATTCCGATATGTATAAGGAAGGGGGCCACTTGTAACGCTAAATCCATGCACTGTTTTCAGGTGGCGAAAAGTGTCATCTGCATTTCCTTCGTTGACCATGAAAGAGCAGCCTTCATGGCCAATGTATTCACAAATATCTTTCTGGCGCCTATAAAAATTTCTGAATTACAAAATTTAATACTGAATAATATTACGCTTTTACCTAAGCCCAGAACCGTTCGCCAGCTTTAAATTTCCTAGCATTTCCTCAATAGCTCGGCAGCGTATAGGAATTCTACCGTATTCCTTACGACATTGCGGACAATTTGGTACCTGAATATAGCACAGCTCGCATATTATATGGCCTTCTGTACATTGAAACACCCTATCTTTAGGGAGCTCAAAACAGACAGGGCACTTTAAGGAATCCGGAAGGTTGTCTATGGCACTCGCCATTTCAGTTTCAAAGCCAAATGGTGATATGTCGTATGATTTTCATGAATCACAAGAGTTAATTTGGGTAGTATAAGTTTTAATTTTGATAAAGATAAATCTAGATAATTGTAATCAGTGTGATAAGGCTAATAAAAAAATTTAAAAGTTTTATCATGTTTGATACAATTCTTGCGCAAATTCCCTTATCACTCTTAAACAATTCATAATAATCTTGTATGATTCATGATAAGATTTATTCGCAGAAATTACAGTTGAATAGCCTGATATGTGAGAGCAAATACTTTAAATTGAATTAAAGCAAGCTTGTATCAATTCCTCATATTCCATTCACCCCTGAGCCCTTTTAGACTAACCAGCTTCTGTTGAACTGATCAAGACAATACAATCCAATCAACCTCATGGGACTATAATAATTATCAAAAACAGCAAAACTCCACAAGCTTCTCTAGAAAAACCCGAATCTGATCCCTCTGATAATACTGTTCTGTCATTCATATAGCTATTCATAAATCTGATTGACGTAATCTGGTCAGTAGGGGGTTTTAAGCTAATTTCCTCTAGCATCTGTACATTCATATCGAATAAAGACATCGTTTGCAAACAATATCAGCAGGAACTATACCCCGACTCTAATCTGTAATCTCAGCACAAATTAGTAAAGAGAGAATCAGTGTCACTTTTTCACGAGGATTAATGATTGTGAGAGGATGAGAGCTAAATTAATAATAGCTTATGTCTTATTCCATCTATGCCAATCCTCTTTTGGCTACCTGGGTTTAGGGCTCATCAAAATTGGATTTTTGACTCTAATCAGCACACCCAAAACCATTCAGGAAAAAAGTTGGAGATATATATTCGGGGTATGATGATATCCCTAATTTTCCTCTCCCGAATCCCACAACTCTGGAGCGAGTGGGAGAGAAGGCTAATCGAGTAAAATAGAGTTCATTAGTGAATCCATTACTGTAGCAAGTTAGGATTTGTAAATTGGAATAAACTTCCACTTCCCTTTTAGAACTTCTCTAGCCATTTATAAATCAAATTATTCAGTTTATTACTAGCTTTCTCTACACAATTTCCTGGAATGTTTACCCGCAGAGGAAACTTGGGATGGAGTAATATATTTCTAAGACTTTGAAATGATTTACTAGTTTTATTGTCACAGTCTCATCCTCACCAGATATTCCTCATGTCAATGAACTATGAGATATAACTGCACTAGAACTTGAGAATCCCTCCCTCCAGCCCCTTATTAATTCTGTATAAAATGCAGCCACGTCAAATACAACTCCTCTCGTGTAAATTTATATAAATTTATACCCTCTTGGGTATTTAGCATGACAAACTGGAGACAGTTTCGGTGGCAAATGGCTAAAAGATATAAAAATGGGGGAGCTCAACTGATATTTGTTTGTCTGACAAAAGCAGAGAATTCCAGGCCACAATGATAAATGTGATAAAATTGGATAATGACCGCTCTACGCACATTGCACGCGTCTAAACAATGCATATTTTAGGAAAACAAAACAAACCACGATGGAAATTCACTCAATAAATTTACCATCAGTAGAAAAAATCAATGTAGAGATGAAGATATAGTTGGTTCTACGCTGGCTGCATTCCAACTAGGCTTCAACCATTATTAGTAACATGAAAAGATCATTATCCATTCTCTAACTATTATCCCTATAGGGAGACGCCTGAGACCAGCACTAAAAGCAGGTCTTTTGGGACACCAAAAAAAACGGAGTAGAAAGATGAAGCAATCTTTTGAAGCAATATCCAAAGAGCAAATAGTGGTGACCACTAAAATGGATGCAATTTCCCACCTCTACAAGATCAGACATGAGTTTCGCTCGAGAGAAACTTGGATGAAATGATCTACACGTTCACCATCATCGGTTATTTCTAACCTGTTATAATGATTCTACTAGAAAGAGGAAAACCAGAACCAGACGCTAAAACAAATATGGGAATCAGTCAAAAAAACAATATTTCATTCGCTTTTGGTCGGGGTTCACTATTACTTTCTTGTCTCATGGGACAGGGGTATTTTTATTCCTTTCCCCAACTCCACAGAAAGGTGGAGGGTGGTTAAAGCTAGTAAAAATGTTTCTACCGTCAGCATTTTCTACGAAGGTGACACAACTTCAGCTTTCTCTTCGTGCGGAACGCAACATCACACAAGTGGGGAGGGTATGAATTGCATCAAAAAAGCTGAAATGCTTGGGAAAATCAAATATCAGACTTGCCAATGTCATGGCCAGTATTCCATGCTATTTACTAGGAAATGCGGAAAAGTTTCCGGTGTAAATATAAATAAGAGCTGACTCATGCTACTCACGCAATTCCGGGTGAGGCATTGCACTAAAATATCCCATGAGCTGTAGAGAACTATTTTTTAAATATTTTTCTCCTCTCTCTTTGAATTATACACAGAATTTTCAAGGAAGCGGTAGTGGTTGCACGCGTGAATTTTCTTAAAAACTTTCCTCCAAAACTTTTCCCTTAAAGTATTTGCTAGAGCTGTTGATTCAGCTGGCTAATTCTGACTTTCTCTTTGCGAAAAAAGATTGGGGAAAAAGGCTCAGAGTACACACGTGGGACAAGGAATTTCCTTTTCATCTTATTGGCTTAGCCTTTCTTCTCTTAAAAAATGCTCAACAATTCCAGTGTGAAGGAAGCCTTTTTTTGACGTACATGTCAGTATCAAACAACTTTTCTTGAACTGGAAGCGGCGGCGGTTGTATAAGTAGGAAATTTGATCATTTGATTAAGTCAAGAATCGTATTTTAAAGTGGTGAAGTAGTGAAGAGGAAAGGAAAAATATTTGACTGGGAGTTACAAGAGAGAAGTGGCAGGAGGTTAACTTTTTTTATTCTATTTATATGCATACATTTTATTCTTTGTACTGCGGAAAATATCGCTTCAGCTCTTTTTTCTCTTCATCCAATCTAAAAATGAAATAGGAGAAAGTGCAAGCTCATGCATAATGTTCATTTGACAAAGGAGAATCGCTTTTTCCTACGCGAAAGCTATGCGGACAGAGCTTTGCAAAAAACATATTCCTTTTGGCTCCGTTTGACTCGAACATTTTTCACTTCCTACTTCTCTCTTTCCTTTTATCACGGCAGGAAGTCTCGTAGAAAAAAAAAATTGCTCTCTGTACCAGAGTCGCCAAACAACTCTGATTATTTCATGCTTTTTCCACTAGTGAAGGGACAATGTCCATCTTCCATCACTGGAGACGACGCTGTGACAAAAATTGCTTTTTATTCTTTCCTGGAGTGAATACTTTTTCACAAACAATACAATCGGGAGAGAGCTGGGACAGAGATTTATAGCGAAATATTAATGTATTACGTTCCATTTTTATTCATTGAAAGTCCTTATTTACCTAGTGGAAAAATACTTTCAAAAGTCACAATGATGATATAAAGCATGTCAATCTAGTTGTCGTACCTGTCTCTCTATAGAAATTCGTAAAACTTCCATTATTACAGGGAAAATAGAGAACAAGCTCTTTCAAACACGCATAAAAGTAAACAGAAAGGAGAGCAGAACAGAAGCTTTTGAAAAGATTTTAATTTTGAAAAATGCGTAAACTCTTTGAAATATCAACTGAAAGATTGAAAGTAAAAGCGTTTGATATTTTCTAAACAAACTTTCCAAAATCGCGATTAACTTTTTGGAGGAAATCATTATATTTTGCTAAAACGCGCAAAGGAAATTAAATCTTTTCATCAACTTTTCCAGGTATGTTGCTAGTCATTAGTTGTATAGACGTTGCTAGTAGGCGGCTTCGTGGAAACCTTTGTGTGGGACGCGAACCGAAAGAAATGATCAGATCGATGAAAAAGATATAAAGAAGATATCTCCAACCTTTGAGCTAGCAACAAGATTCCGCTTGTCTGCTTCAGGTATGAATTTGATAAAATTATTAGTCTGAATCATTTTGGAGAAAATCATGCACGACATATTCCACACAAATCATATGCGAAAAAGGTGACAAAACATGATAGTTTGCTAATATTCCGAATAAATTATAGTGAAAGTTTGAAAAGAGAATTTGGAAGCAGAAATTTCCTCCATTCCCTTTCTCCATTCAACCATTCCGTTTCAAGAAAAGAAAGGAACGCTTGATAAAAGCTCTGATTCAAGAATGATAGAATTCTTTGAAATGTGATAACAATATGGCTTCTGAAAAAACGAGTCAATATATGAAAATTATATTTTTTCTGCTCGGAAACGACTTTTTATGTCCCTTCTTCCGTTCCAACTATTCTCCTCGAGAAAGGCTTAAATAATACGTGCTGAAAGCTCATTTCACTGTTCATTGGGTATGCGATAAAGATGGAAATGTGACCTGCCGGTGACACTCAAAAATAGACTGGAAGTGAATAAGTGAAGCAATAAACTTCATGGGATGGTGACTAGTGGAAAAAACCTTTGAAATGTATTCAATTTTTTCTCAACTGATTTTTTCTTCTTCAATTCCCTTCTCAAGAACCAGGCCACTGCTCGAATGTGTCTCGGGTTCCATTTTAAAAATAATAAAGTGCGGTACTGTCACTACATCGATAACAATATTGTTTAGTGTTAAACAACACTAGACAACCCCAGGCATTCCAATCTTTTCCATTTCCCTCGGCCCCGTGTCCCATTCCGCTAGGAAACATGAAAACCAAGTTATAAAAATGGGTTGAATAGATCAAAGTTGGTTTTGATAAAAAGGGTTGATTTTTTAGAGATGCTTTTAATATCGGTAAATATTATTATACGAATCTCTTTGATTCAATTAGAGAGAATGTTCGACTTCAAAGAGTAATTTGCCTTTCTAGACATGTCACATGATAACAAAGACAGTCAGAGAAGTAGTGAAATGTTTCGATTCAAATTCTGCTTTCACACATGACATTTTACAACGCATTTCTTTATAAAAAATGTCTCCCCCAACTCCATGTCGTTCATCACACATCACCATTATCATCCTCTTCTCATCCTTGAATCTGTGTAATAGTGGCTGCTCTAACGACCCTTTATAAAAATGAGAAAACAGAGTGCTTTCTTCCCTTTTTCATTATTTTTTATATAAAACATCGTTATTTCTGCCTTGTTCAATAGTTCAAGTTAGAGTCTAGCTTTTCAACATCTTTTCATTAAAGTTTTTCTTCCGGCATGACGTACCCTAAAAATTATTTGAGGAAGAAGCAGAAGTGGAGTTTTCGGTGGGGTAACAACCCATCTCTCCCCTTTTGAGCTACGATGCTTTGCCGCCGGCACTCTCACTCGTTATATCCAAACCAAATGTATGCAAACATTTTTTATAACCATCATCATATCAACTATCAGAACTTATTTACAATTATATTTTTAGTAAGCTATTCCAGTCCACACCTTTCATAAAAGGCTTAAAGGTTCTTGATCATCAGTGTTTGGTGTAATGTCAGGGATTTTACGGAGGAACAATGAATTTCTGACTCTTAATATTTTTGCATTTTCTTTCATCTCCTCAGATCTTATCTGAAAGATGATGTGTGTTGAAGCTCACATCATTTTTCACTCTTTTGAAAAGTAATTTGTTATCAAAGGTGTCTAAAGATAATGGGAAAAGGAAGCCGCTTTCGAACCTTTTATTAATGACTTGTCAGAATTCTAAGAGAAAATTTCAGCATTGCATTTTAATAACAAAAATCAGTTGCATTTGCAATGAATCGTTTCAGATTTTTATAGCTTCTGGCTTTTCTCATTTTTATTGTGAGCCAAAAGTAAACAGTTTTTTATGGGACATACGATTCTCATTTAGTTTCACACGCGGTTATATTGTCATTTCCCATATCATGGTAAAGTCATTTTAGGTCCTGAGGAGTGAGTAGTGTGACTGATTCTATAAAAAGGTTTCACATCTGCTCCCTTCTCATCGTCACTTATTATTTTTTTATAAGTGACACAGATTGCATTAAATTGGAGCGAAATAACTTATCTCATAGGCTATTTTTGAAGTGTGAATTTTCACGAGTTTAATAAAATATTTTAATTGCGTTTGAGGCTTTTATTAAATCTGAAATTGACAATTCTCCCCCACTCTATACCCTTTTAAATCTGTTTTTCATTTGGATTTAAGCCGATGGCAAAAAAACCAATAAGGGTGAATTTCAAATCACAACAAGTCAGAGAAGCATTTGACACATGTGATTATTAATAAACTGAAAAGAAGGGCATCATAGTTCAATTGGAGGACAGATGATGATGACGTGAAAGGGTCGGAGTGCAATGTGAGATTAATTTCAGCAGAATAGTCAAAATGGGAAATCCATTATATATTTTTGGACTGCTCTATTCAAGCCTTAGATCCTCTTGTGCTCACTTTTATGGACAGGTAATAACATAGTCGCCCATGCTTTTACTAAATAAATTTTTTATCGTTTGCCGCAAACAGTCAAAAATTATACTTTTCGGTTTTTACAACCCTAAATATTCTGTTGTGATCCACTCCGCGTGTAAATATAGTATCTGATTAACTCGAGGCTTGAATGCGGGCGAAACAGAGAGAGAAAATTACGACATTCAATCCCTTCCATATATCCTACGTGTTAAAGACTCCACCACATATTCATTAGGATGAAATGGGTGGAAAAAGCTCTTGAGCGCTTATTTTACTGCAGTAAAGAAGAGTTTAGAGAGAGTGGAGAGGAGCGAAGCCACTTCTCTGAGAAGACCAAACCAAGTCATGCAACTTCTACCAGAGAGATCTCTGGCAATGATCTTGGATTTAAA
Source organism: Rambutsinella grinnellia (assembly GCA_027743725.1). Lineage (NCBI taxonomy): Eukaryota > Metazoa > Arthropoda > Collembola > Entomobryomorpha > Entomobryidae > Rambutsinella > Rambutsinella grinnellia. The sequence continues at coordinate 22,691 of JAHZMU010001450.1, forward strand.
CATTACTGTCTTTGGGTTGACGTGAAGCTATTATTTGCTACTTTATTTCATTCGCACGAAGAAACCTCTTCCGAGAATATACTTGTTTGCTTTCATTACAACTTGGAACACAAACCCATTCCACCTTTTGTATAGCAGGAAATTGTATCATCTCATCTCTCATCCTTTAGAAAATCTAGCTGAGCGTAGCATTTCCCCGAAGCTTCGAGACTCACTATCTCTATCCAATAACCCTAAAAAATACTAGTAAGCAAAAATATATACGTGGTTTGCTCTGTCCTAAAGCTTTTATCTCCAGATTCCAGATTACATTCTACTCTCTTTCTCTGCGTTCATTTTCCAGTCGTGGATTTTTCAATTTGGACTTTATCAAACAATATCTTACGACTTTATTAAAATTTGCAAGAAGCCTTCCAAGGAATGAATTGCGTTCAGACACGAAACGTATCAGAGCATATCTTTCTTCCAAAACTTATTAAAGATTCTTAACCTGTAATTATATTAGCACGAAAACAAAATTATTTCTTAGACTTCCTCTCTCTGCAACATCATCATAATCTTGATCGTGCTGGAAGCTCTCTTCTAATCAAGCTCATTACACAGCTCTTGGTCTCAGCGATCATTACTATCTCATTAAATCGGAGAGAGGAAACAAAAAGTTTCTTGTTTTGATTAAAAAAATAAGTCTCAGAAATATTATTACGAAATTACAAAACTTTCTCATCAAAGTGAGTGGTCCTAATATAAGAAGTTTCTCATCTATCATCACTTTTAAATGATAATGAATCAAAAGGGAAAACGTTTCATTATTGATCCAACTATATGGAAACTAATTGTAGGGAAAAGTTGAAACTCCCTAAAATTTGATCCAATCTTTTGCTTTAAAAACTATTCTCTTGAGCACTTAAAAGGAAAGTTGGTAGTCAATAATAGCAGAGTTTATATGTGGAAAAGAAGAAAAAAGTTGGCCAAGAGTTTTGCTCCTTGGGAATGGCGAGATGGGAAACGGAGTGCTTAAAATGTCTAGCTTACTTCCGCCAAAAGTTTGGAAATGGAGTTAATGTAGAATATTTTAGTTTTGTGGCTGAATGAAATTTTTTATTTTAAAAATGATATTCAAAACGGCAAAAGAAATGTGACTGCGCATGGCTTTAGGATGAAGTGCGAAAGCGACTTGAATCTTGACGTTTTATGACATCAGTGCACTGGAAAACATCAGGAAGCAGTGATGCATTAAGCTAATGTTCTGAAGCTGTGCAATACTCTGATATAAACGAAGATTAACGATCAAATTCTGCCGATCACTACACGCTCGTCTCCAGTCTAAGCCATTTTTATTAGAAACTGATGCACGAGCATAAAACTTTTTGGGGAAGAATTTATTTCACAAATAAAAAACTTATTTTGACATCTGCGGAATAAATTATGCGAAGGTAATGTCATACTAGTTTGCGGAAAATGGGAAGCTGAAAAGCGAAAAGAGACTGCATAAAATAGTAGAAAAATTGAAATTTCTTATGCTTCCCCCTAATTCTATCTGACTCATCGTGTTATTGATCAACAAGGTAGGCTGGGAGGAAACTAAGATTTTATAGGGAGATAACAGTTGCATTTTGATATGCAACCCGTTTCCTTTTTCTACCCTCTTTTACCACGCGAGGTAGGAAATTATATGCAACTGCTGGTTCTCCCGTTCCATGTGTGAAGTATTTTCGCTCTTTTTCTTCCGTTTCGTAGGAAAAAATCGAAACCGTGCAACTGACAGTGTCTGAGTTGAGTAAAAATGATCACTTTTTTTCCAGCTCAGGTGTGTATATAAATGGTGAACAATGCATTGGTTAGGATCAGAGAGAAACCATTTTTCAAAATTATGATTATTGCACTGGACTTTTAATCTCAACCCTTTTCACTTGCAGACGTCATGTCGTCTACACCCGCAAGAAAACTTTAGACATCCCACTTTGTTTTTATTGGTAATTTTTTCTCAAAAAAAGAGGGAAATTTATAGCGTAAATTTGAATAATGTAATACATATTTTGTGGAATTTGTTTTAGAATTTAAAATGTTTTTGTGCGCACTTAATTTTTTGGGGAAAAAATATATAAGTTTGTGCAAACTGCTAAAGATAAAGTTTGGATAGAGTTATGTAACACTTTATGTCATAAACCATTAATACGTAAATGTTTTGAAAGGAAAAGTTTACGCAATATCTTACATCTTTTCAGCCGCCATAGTCGCAGTAAAACTTTTAATAAGGAAATTGCAACTCGGTTGGTTTACTTTGAGGAAAGAAAAAATGTAGAGAGAGAGAGAATTTCTCCCAAGAAATTTTGCGGCGGGTCATTTATTTCTAGGGAAAGATATTTATCATCGGATAGACACAAATGTACACAGAAATGGGGAAAGAAATTGGATGTGGAAATGTGTCTACGTGCTGTTTACTCAATAACAGTTTCTCCAACACTTACACTTATTGTTTATAAGTCGTAGAATATGAAACTCCCAATTTATTGCCTCCCACTTGGCAGACATTAAGAATTTAATGGGCCGATCGCAATTCTTAATAAAAGTGTTATAATTAATAATTGTCCTAAATCAAACGTAATTGAAAATAAGAGTTAGCAAAAGAAAATATTTCTCTTCGTGGAAAAGCAAAATTGAAATGTTTACGAGGAAGGGAAATGTCTGTCACATTCCATCTTCTTTTTTAGGATAAAAGCATTTTTTTGCAATAAAGATGTGTGGAACTTGACGCAAATATTTCAATCACTTTCGATTCCCTTTTGAAGCTAAATGTTCAAAAACATTTTTGCTTTTCTCTGGATCCTTTTGGCAATATCATAAATTAGATATTTATAAAGCCTCTGCTTGTCATTTCTCATATCATTTGAGAGTGTGACAGAATAACGTTATGATTATTACTTGTGACAAGTTTTGCATGACAAAATGAAAATAGTTTTTTATTAAGTAGATTCAACCGTTTTAGCTGTGGCGTTGCCGGCACACTTTT
>JAHZMU010001451.1:0-10993 GCA_027743725.1 Rambutsinella grinnellia
AAGGAATCCTAAGTCGACTAGTCCTAAAGTTTGTAACGCTCAGAATTGTATTGATTCCCGGAACATGGTTGGCCACACCAGTCGTTGCAAACAAATTAGCTCTTTGAGGCTGTAACGGTTTTTCGGGGAAGGCAAGTCGGACACGATTGTTTTAACTTGGCAATTGCTTGTTCATCTGCAATTCCCGTTGGTATGTCGCCAGTTAAGGAAACCTCACAAGTGGCGTGACTCATTGATATGAGTGGATTATTTGCTACATCAAAGTTTAAGTATTTTGCACTTTCAAAATTTGAAATGCGGAATTTTTATGTAATTTTAAATACCAGTGGGAATAAAAAGGTTGAACTGCAGGGCATCCGGTCTAGTCCTAGTTTGACTCGAACTTGAGCTATGGAAAGGAATCCTAAGTCGACTAGTCCTAAAGTTTGTAACGCTCAGAATTGTATTGATTCCCGGAACATGGTTGGCCACACCAGTCGTTGCAAACAAATTAGCTCTTTGAGGGGTAAAACGAAAATATTTACGTTAGTTTGAGCCTTATTTCGTTTTCATTTCTTTCAACTTACTGTACTGTAATATCCCTTTCTACTTTACTTTCGCCATTTGCATTCGTCGTTGACGTCACATTCGTATTGACTGCAATAAGAGTCGCCAGATTGGCAAATATGGAAACTGGCGTTCCTATCTCTAACGGTTGTTGATATCTGATTCCACCTGTAAATCCCGGATACTGAAGACTTACCGCAGCTCCAGCTGCATATTTCTTCACAGCTTCTTGGATGGTTTTCATTACTTTATATAAAAACAATTGTGTTGTAATGTACAATATAAAGTTATCTAATGCCCGAATTATATGTAGCATACTGCTTGCCATTCTCGTTCCCAACGTTGTAGCATCCACAGAAATGTATTGAACGGCTTTTCCACTGTTGAGTACTACCAACTCAAACTGGAAGTTATCCAGCTTTCTCTCATCTATTTCAATTTTGGATAAGATCTCAATCACTTTCTCCACATTTACATCAGCAGCGGCAATCATTTGAGACTCTAGTATTTTTTGTAAGCCTTGTAGTCTGATGTAAAACTAGAAGAAGTTCAATCCACTAATTAAACAGGCACTAATAAATAATATTTCATATTCGCTTCTCACCCCAAGAACGGAATTTGCATATCCCCCGATATAGCTATTCAACGCTACATACATGGACAGTGGAAGGACAGAAGTTCCAGTTTTCTGCAATGTGACAAATGTCATTCTGCCAAAGCCATATTTTTTGTCGTAATAGTCCATAGCATACGAAGCTGTTTTGGAAGGATCAATATGCTGGAATGGGATATACTGAAGGATGGTCCTTGCGTAGGAGCCTCTAAAATAAAAAGTTTCTGATTCAAATCAAGAAATTATTATGCAATATCTCAAATTTTTACACTGGATTGCAAGGATACTCCGTCTTTGCCATCAGTTTTAATGTGGACACAACAGAGTTGATGACATGTGGATTTGTCTCTGACCACAAAGTGTAAGCAATTTCATGCAAAACTCTCGCATCCGGCCGAGATCCCATTAGAAAGCTGAAAACGGAAGTTCTAACTTCGCTCGTTTCAGAACGGTTGAAGAAAACAGGCAAGAGCGAGCCCATTACACGATCCCGTTGATCCAGGATAAGGGGCCGGAGCGACCAGATAGATTGAATTCGTACGATATTGTCATATTGAGGATGGAGACCTTGTGCAATCTCAAATGGCTTTTCCAAAGCCCGACCCAATCCAATATTACCCAATCCTAGAACTCCAATCACTTGGGCTTCGTTTGTTGCGCCGGTTTTTAGCTTGTCTTCGAAGTAATTTATATACTTTTCTAGAAGACCAGAAGTCGCGCATAGATTTTTCTGACAGCTGCGGGAGATTAAAGTGGCCATTGACAGTTCTATTGTAGTTTTGAATCTGCTTTCAATACTCGGATTTTTCGCAATGTCAAGAATTCCCTGTGAGAAAAATTAAATACTTGTTCAGAATCATTCAAACTGTTAATCTTATCATTGAAACTGCGGGTATTACATCCAACTCATTTCCAAGTGCTTCAGATGGGTGTCTAATAGCAGTGGGGAAAGCATTGATTAGCCGGATAAGAGTAGGCATGTCATCAACCGACTTGAGAATTATATCTCGAATCACCAGTGTCGTGGCAGGAGTTCCAGAGTTTGATAAACCGTCCAAAAATAATTGTCTATAGAAGAATGTAGTTTAAAATTGCGCTTCTGAAAAACATTATGATTAACTTACAGCTCCAAGCTTTCTTGCTCGCTATTCTTGGCTCTATCAGAGTAATGAGTATAACAGCGTGTCAAGGAATCATAGTCCAAGGCAGACAAAATTGGCACAACTTGTGCTGGAGTTTGTGCATGAAATTCATGATAGTCATCGAAAACCTCTGAAGTCAGCATTGACTTTGCTAACGAAGCTATTGTTTGATGGCACTGAAAAATATGAAGTTTAAATTCGTTTACGATTTACCTATAAATATTACTTGAAACTTTCTCTTACTTTCTCCATAATCTGCTCTATCACTTCTGGTTCATTTTCATGAGATGTTTGGTGAAAGTATAATGGCTCTACTCCTTTGAGATCACTAATATCATCTTCGGCATCAGAGTAATCGCTTTGCTCAAAGACATAAGTGAGATCTTCGTGATCAATGGAGTTTTCTGGGGCTTCGATAGGTGTGGCGATTGGGGCGACATTGTCCAAAGCAATTGTCATGCTGGATTTTTAAAGATGAAAGGATGTATTTACAAGTTTACTTTTAATTAATAATTTAGGGAAGAAACTTACTTGTACCAACTATACATAAAAGGTCCACTTTGAGTAAATGGCCAGTATAAAATGGAGGAAAGGACTGTGAGCTTCTGGGCTGTGATTTTGGAGTTTTGTATAGACAAATCGTAGATGGCATATGAAGAGGAGTTCATAACATCCTGTGATGAAAATTAAAGGAAAAATATAAATGCTTTCTTTGATTTCAAAAATGTTAAAATGTACTCTCGTATTTGCATCTTGGCATGGGTAGAATGTTCTTGATTCGTGTCGTATCCTTGAAGGCACGTCAGGGCAATCACTGTGGCCATAATAGTATTTAAAAAATAATTTTATCTTAAATGATTCTTTGGTGAAAGTTGAGTTTTCTCTCACGCATGATTCCTAAATTTTGTAACGCGTGCTGATCCCATACCGGTGGCTGTAGCGGGTAACACTTCATAACTCGTTGGGCACAATCCCATTGTTGTGGACTGATATTTATAGAAGAAATGGCATGATTTATATTTAAACTTGTAAATTAAATGTATAAGTGAATTTATTCGTACCTCTTCATCTTTGAAGAATGTCAACTTTTGAGGAGCAATTTTTTCGATATTCATCTGAAGGTACGTAGCCAATCCCCGTTTCATATTGGATGCCCATTCCGGTTCTTGATCATTCATTATCAGCGTTTTAAACTAGAACAAGTTACTACCACGTTTCATAAACTATTGAATCAAATAAAATCATGTGGGGATAAACCGTTCCTCGTATACCTTTCCGTTTTCAGAAATGATTTGGAATGGCAATGATAATGAGTTGAGATCTTCCGTTGAGATAGAGTCAAAACTTGGCACAGGGAAATAGCTCCATTGTCCGTTGTACAGGCCAATGCCCACATCATCCAACTATTATTACAACAAAGATAGAGAATTATACACGTAAATAAGCAAATCAATTATCAAAAGGAAAAATTATCAAGGTTCTTATACCTTAACGGTCACAGTATTGGCGGAAGTTCCCTGAACTCTCAGAACACCTTTTAGACGATAACTAGATGCATGCGAAATCGGAATTTCCGTTCCCGTTGTCACCAAAACTTCATAATTGTATCTGTACTCATCTCCGGTGGCAAATAGCTGAAGACCAGTAGGGCTTTCTCGTTTACTGATTTTTCGCGCTGATGATATCTGTGCGCCTGGACAAAGGAAAAGTCAACAATGACAGTAGACAGACACTTTGAAGTAACAAGTTTAAACTTAATTGTATTATACCTATGCATATACACAAAATTGTTAGCAACCTCAACACTGTCACTCCACCAAACTCCATTGTTTCTGGGGGACAGTGTTACATGAACACAAAATGGGTTAACCTACAACAAAAAATTATTTGTAACAGTTACAAAATGCAATGAAGAATGAGTTGTAGTTATGAATGGATTTTGTCTTGTGCCAGTAAAATCAAGAAAACGTATTTTACAGGTTATGTCTTTTGACCTGGGGTCAAATGTTAATTTCTCCTGTATCACTGAAAATCGAAAGTAGCCAGTTTCCCTATATCCTACTTATATTCAAGTGCAATTAATAACGCCAAAACGTTATTTCCTCAGTTTACTCCAGATTACACTGGAGATGGTCAATTTTTTGTCTTTAAATGCTGGACAGAATGTAATATGGCATAGAACAGTTTAAGCAATACAGCTCAATAATGTGCTCACTCAGTGTTCAGTCGTCAGCCACTTTGTTTTGGATTGCATGACATGAATTACTTGACTTAACTTCGGTTTGTCCAACCAAGAGCCAAGCAACAACGGGAGAGTCATTCACCGAGTTTATGAACTGGCGATGAGACTGACAAGTCTTTTGATGAACTTGAAACACCAAGCTCCTTGAGTTCCTTCCTATCTCTCTTAACTGGAAATGGAAAATTAGGATGAATGCAATCATTAAGATGTTTGTCTCTGTCCAATAAATGCAACCAACTTAAGGAATTAAATCTAAAGATGAAGTGTTGCTTCAAATGTTTGCTTAACCTGGACTTTGTTTTCGTATTGACATTTTGACATCATCACTAAATACGACTGGATGCTTAGGTTTCTCTCCACTTGGTAAAGGTCAAAATGGACGAAGAGATGATAAGATTACTGTCATCTTAGCTCGCCACCATTACTCATCAAGTTCAAGATTAATCACACAGCCTCAGAAACTCTGAACAAACCTTGCATAAATGCCAGTAGAAATAATGCACATATCAAATACATAATGAAAATGATTACTGGTAGTAATTTTTAGAAGCAAATTTTATTTTCTCGATAATTTTTTTATACACGCTAAACTAAATATTACTAGCTATTTATTTAGGTACAAGTTGGTTAGTTTTGAATCGATGAGAAACAGAAATCAGTAATAATATCACGGGCTTTTTCATGTCTTCTCTTTGCAATGCTGATGGATACCCATTCATCTTTTAAATCATTGAAATCTTTTCAAAACAGTCAAATACGTATATGAACGAATCAATAAATAGGGTTCACTCAAGTTGAAGTTACGTATATTTTCTCTTAAACTTAAAATGTTAAATCAATATAACAGCACAACATAGCATTAGTCATTCTGAATGACTATCATTCATCATTTCGATTGATTAAAAACTGATTAACCGAAAGCAGTGGACAATTTCTTCACGTGTCACTACTATTGCAAATAAACTTATATATTGAACGTAAGAATAAATAATATACAAAGCTTATTTGTTACCTTAATTGCATGTGACTGATATTTTTCTTTAATTTTCTTATTTTATACTATACTATGTAGGATTACATTGCATAGGTACTCCTTCCTGAGCAGCTTCTTCTTCAGAAGCTTCTTCATCACCTCCGTTCATTCTGTAGCCCATATTCATCAAAATGACTTCAAAAGGGTTAGAATTCATACGACGTTGGTTGGCAAGAGCTGCGTCTTGCACATCCTTCACAATCCGTTCGTCATCTCCGGAATCCTTTAGAAAAAATGAATGTTCATCATATCTGCATTCTTAATTCCCAAACATTTTTATAATTTAGAAAGATGGGAATTCTTTTACTTCCATTATTATTAGAAGATTCTATCACAGCATCTCGGCTATCGGCATCTTCCGCACTGTCGCCACCGCCAACAGCCTCCGTACTCGAACGACTCTCAGATTCCTCCACTGATACAATTGGCTCGGCATCATCCCTTCGGCTCGGACTGCTGTCTCCACCCTCGTCGTTAGAATTACTTCGTTCGGATGAAGACCTTTGGAAGCGAATAAGGAAATTCCTACGTGTTCGAGGTTCCCTAGATGGCCTTGATGACTGTCCACCACTGCTTTCACCATTTTCCGAGTTTCTTCTTCTGGTTGGCGGAGGCTCTGCGATTGCTTTGGTCAAATCGTTTTCAAGAGTCACAACAGCTTCTTTCGCATGGTTTGGGAAGCGAGACTTAAATACGTGCAGGCACTCTTGTGTCTCCTTGTATCGTTTCAATTCGTAGAGACAACGGCACATTCTTAACAAAATCAAAACATTTAATCAGTAACACATTTGAAATCAAGTCATGGCAAAGTTTTGTTTAGGCAAACCTTAAATGCGCCTTAAAATGATCTGGGTCAAGTTTTAGCGCTATTTGGCAGTCTTTTAAAGCACCATATATATCTCCATCCCTAATAAAATATAGTCATAATCATGAATTTAAAATATCCTTGCAGCTACATATTGCTAACGTGTTTTATAGTCTTTACCAGTTTCTTTTCACAAGAGCAGCTGCCCTATTAGCACTCAAAATTGCGGATTCCGGACACATTTTCAGTGCTTCGTTGTAATATTGTATTGCTTTTGCATATTTTTTCAATCCGAAAGCTTCATTTGCCTGTTTAAAAGTATTTATAATTATAGCATTTGGTATGAATTACTCAGCAGTCTTTGCTCACTCCTATACAGATCTGTATTAAAATCTTTTTACCTTAATTTTGATGGCTTCCACAGACGGATGAAGCGGCACTTTGATTAGAGACCTGGGTTTTGATGAAAATCCATTGGACGTGGTGCCGTTTTTATAGCCATTGCTATAACCATTTTGATGGTGACACTTTGGGTATTCTAGAAATAGTTTAATATGATTTAGTCAAAGCTGATACTTCTCATTTCTTCAGCGTAGCCATTAATTAATTAATTCTAAAGAGACTTACCATCAAATATCCCTTGAGGAATTGTCAAACTCGTGACACCTTTCTGCAAGTCCCCAATTACTGGGAAGATGTATATTTGTTCACCCCCTAAATTAACCAGAAGTTCTCTACCATCAGGACTATAGGAAACGAAAGTGGACGCCAGCGATCTATATTTTCTTTTGTACTCGCCAATTTTCGGAGGTAAGTGACCTGGCACAAAATATTGAACAGCTCCAAAAGGCACCTATTGTTCATACGAAACAGAAAGAAAATAAGCTATATTAGATTGTAGATGATAATTTATCATTGATAATGATGATTATTAAACCTTACCTCCGACTTTTTGCCTTCATCACTTAATTTAATTAATCTTCGATCATAAATTCGAACATAGGGATCATTAGCACCAACTGCAAAGCATTGTTACAAGAATTAATAAAATTAATTACTGGATAAGATGGTTGGATAAAATGACTGGATATACCCGCAAAATAGTCAGTTCTCACGGGATCAATCGCTAGACATTTTGCTTCAGCCTTGCTTCCTAGGTAGTTTCGCAAATCCACCATAACATTCTTGGGCCTTTTACTCTCCGCAGAGCAAACATGATTTTCCCTCATGTCATGCTGAATCACCAACCCGTCTTCACCCGCGCTCCAATAAAGAAACGGAATATTTGGGTCAACTACTGCCCGTTTAACCCTATTCGTATGGCAGGTACAAACACGCATAACTTCCTTGGCTAAAATGTCATGCACGCGAACAGCGTGGTCAGCAGCACCAGTAATGAGGGCACGGTTTTCACTATTTGGCAAAAACTAGAAAATAAGAAGCACTTTTATAATCAATTTTATCAAAATCAAACTATTACTCTTGCGAATATACTTTAACAAACCTTAACGGTAAAAATATTGCCGTGATGACCCGTAGGTAAATGAATCAGCAGCTTCTTTCTGTACGGTTCCCAGATGGAGACATGGACATCATCCGAACCTGACGCCAATACCCTAAGAAAATAAAGTATATCTTTATAAGAAAATCTCCTGAATCTCCTCCCTTCCACACAGATCCAATTGCTTACCTTCCATCCTCACTCCATTCCAAGCAATTTACACAACCATTATGATGATCTAATTCGGCGTAAAGGCCCAATCGGTTAATAAAGTCCTGTGTAGCATGGAACTTCTCAGGAATAGCTCTGATATGCTTTCCCTAAAAGGTGAAACGTACATTTTAATTCAGTTCCTAAACATTTCACCTCTCATACATTTCTACACATTTATAAACTTACTAATTCTCTCCCAGCTTGTAGCTGAACAATATTTTTGGCTGGCTTCATTTTTCTTCCTAAATCTCTTCCTCTTCTCGGGAAACTCTCGACTTTATACTTAGAGGTCAAAAGGTGGAGATAAAGTAGCTCTCCAGTTAATTTTTAATCTCTTTATGAGATTTCTATCAAGTCGAAATCAAAACATCCATCGCCTTAGAGCTACCAAGTAGCGCAAAATGCTAAAGTCCATCCCAAACAGGTACGCATTAAGTCCGTTTTCTGCAAAATATTTCCAACATCCAATTAATTTCACTATTTATCCATCCACCCCTCTTCCCTCAATCTCTTTCTTACCAAAACTGAAACCGGAAATCAATTAAATTCTATCTTCCCATCCTTTTGGGGCGACTTCTAGACTGGTTAGTTAAACCCTCAAAATCTGCCTAACTTTTTTATTACTCCAATCCCGACTTTCAATCAAATTCACTTCAAAACCCCAATTCCACTATTCCAAACAAATCCACCCAAATATTAACAAAACAATCAACTTTTTTTTAAAGTGCATTTAATCAAAAGTGGATCAAAAAGCACTTTGCCCGAGTCTCTTTCGCTCGAGGGGATTTACACAAACAGTGCAACCCTTCCTCATATAAATCAGATGTTACTTTTGTCTTGCTCGATCCTATTGGATGAACAAGCACAACAGAGAACACAAAACAAAAACAGTAGAATAGACTAGACGTGTGAGGAGCACAAACAAAAAAACAGATTGTGTCACATTCACTGACTTCGCCAACCCCGACCCCTCGGGGCACCCCAAAATTATAGTGCCACGTGTTTCATTCTGCTGATATTTCATTAAAATTTGAATAATTATTTAAATTGTTAAGTGAAAGTAAAGAGAAAAGTTTACCGGTTGGTGCGATTAGGAGCTTATCCTAAATTGGAGTGCTTCCGGTTTAGGATATTTTGAAAATAAATTTAGCTGAATCTGAAAATTTAGGAGAGATGAGTGGCGATATACCATCAGAGATTGACAAGATGTCTGCCGAGGGTAGTAAAGTTGAAGATGTGGTTAAGATACCGTTTTTTGGCATTCAGTGTGATTGGGAGGAGTCATTCAAGTAAGTTAATGTAGCCAATAGCTTTGGATTCTGTAACTAAAATATGTTTATTTTCTTTAGAAAACCGAATGAGACGGCGTGGGTTAGCTTGAGACGTCATGGACAGGGTAAGAAGTTCATAATTAAATGTTCAAATATGATTAATGCTTAATTGCATTTCATAAAGTATAATTTTTCATTTGGTTTTTAGAGCGATCTATGCATGGCGATATTATATTTCGGAGGAAGGATCCGTTGGATGTGGAGGCTTTGGCAGAACCGTTTGAAGTAGTAGGTGGTAAAACGACCACTAATTATGTCACCGTTAAGGATACTGAGACAAATTGCGAGTGCAGTTTTTTGGCTCCGGATGCAGTCTTTAACAAAATTCACAACAAGTCCTGTAATACTCGTTATATTGGTAGTTCATTAGGTTATCCGTTTTGGTAAATACTGTTTGGATAATTTAGGTAACCTGCTTGGACGTAACTGAAGGAGGCTTGGGCGTGTCTGGGAGTAATGACCAACTAAAAGTGTGGGAGCTTCAAACGGGGAAAATTAGGGTATGTATGTGGTATCGTACAACAATCATCTCTGCTCAATTGGAGTTTTTTGTATTGCTTTTGTAATAATCGTAAAAATATTTTGCAGAGAACATACGATGGACATGAAGGCGAAATAGTCCAGGCCAAGTTTTTTCGCTCCGGACTGGTTTTCTATTCCTGTGGGGCAGATTGGACAATTAAGATTTTTTCTGCAGAGGACGGTTCTAACCCTCGGACTTTAAGGGGGCATAAGGGTACAATTCGAGATTGTTGCGCAGTTGAAAAGGGTCGCAATATAGTCTCGGTATCGGTCGACTCTACAGTGAGACTGTGGGATGTAGGAGAAGGGAAATGCCTTGATATTTTATATAAGTGTCCAGAGTCGGCAATTAATTCCTGTTGCCTATCTTCGCCAACAGCAATTCCCTTAGGAAACCCGATTCAAGGGAAGAGCGAACGCGAAATCGACACAGAAGGAAAGTTACTGGTGGTGGTCACAGAAAATTGTAATTGTAAAATGATTTCTGTAGCCAGTCGGAAATTGATATTTTCTTTGCCTATCCCATCCGCTGGAAATTGTGTCGTATCAACGGGGCCAAACACCTTTGCTATTGGGTGTCAAAATGGAGAAATTTTAATGTTGAATGCACGTACTTTGCCTCCAACAGTACGCCATATAGCGTCAGCGACCCAAACACCCATTTTAGCATTAATGACCCACCCCCGCTCACCAAACCCCAATCGCCCCGGAGTCGAGGAATTTAACAAGAGCTTTTGGGCGGCGAAGGCAGATGGAACATGCGTCTTAATAAACCCAACTTTTGCGACTGAAACCACTACCCCTACTAGATTAATTCAATTGACGGGCCCGGATAACGATCCGATTTATCAAGTAAAACATGACAATAACTTCGTTTATACAGCCTGCCGCGATGGTAAAATTAGGAGGTATTCACTTGGGCTAATAGGAAGAATTTTGGAGTAGTTGAGATGCATTAACTTACAATAATTACACACTAATTCAAACTAACAAATGTGTCTGAAAATCAAAGATTTATTTTGTCAGATTTCATGTACAATTGTTT
>JAHZMU010001452.1:0-21640 GCA_027743725.1 Rambutsinella grinnellia
TCTTTCCTCTTCTTTTATCCTTTCCTTTTCTTTCCTTCTTTCTTGCATGGATTTCACTGCATGATATAGAGGAATGAATAAGAGCAATAGATAGATATTAAATAGACTCCAGAGTTTCCCGGCTAAATTTTCTATCCTTTTAATAAACGGTTCTTTAATCCTTTGAGACTTTTTATCAGTCTTTTGAAGAGAAAAGGGAAAGCCCAACTCGCACGGTTTTGGATAAGCATATTTCCTTATCGTATACCATTCTATTGTGTTGATTAAAAATACTTTAAATTCATTGCCCCCCTTCAAATCAATGAAATCTATTGGTTTTGAAGTCTCCACAATTATTCCAGAGTATCCAACTTTGGCGGCGTTAACAGCTTTTTCTTTTAACAAACAAGAGCCTTCTCTAACTAGTAGTATCCATTTTATATTTAAAGCTGCTCTGCTTTCACCATCAACGCTGTGAAAATTATTCTTCGAGATTACCGGAGGGGCTTGGGGAATTTGGCAGGCGTGTTCTGGATTTGATTCTTTCAAATAAAAAGTAAAATGCGTATCAATTTCTCCTAGATTTCCTGGGATGTCAGTGGTAGAGTTAAACACTAAGGTTTTCTTGAGCCTATGCCTAACTTGGATAAGGGATTGGGCTTCAAGTGCAAAAACTGCTACGAGCAAAAGCCTAAAGCTAACCATTTTGTATTAGAATGAAATGGAAAACTTTTACTAATTTTATAGGATATTATTTAAGCTTAGATTTATTTTTGTGAATGGAATGAGAGATGAGCTTCGTAGCATTTTTTATGGTTGAGCTAGCCAAGCTTGAGCATGACACAAGTGCAAACAGAAATTGCAGAATCCACGTGGACAGTAAACAATATGATTAGCACGTTACATTTTAAGCCGTAAGAAAAAGTTCACTAGTTATAAATGAATTATTCAACATTTTCTTAGTAAAGAAGGTTTCCATCTATTTTTAACTTGATAGATTTCGTAATCATTTAGTAACTTCTTTCAAACGACCGGTGACTGTACAAGTCCAAGGTGAATCCACGTAGCATTGCATTTATTTGTACAATCGCATCTTTAAAGGATTAATTTGATAAAAGTGTATCTTTCTGATAAAAATTAATTTGTTAACGTTGACATTAAATATTATTTTGCGTGTTTGTTTACAAATTTTTATATGAATTTTAAATAATATGCTGTGCAAGTTATAATCAGGAATGGCAATGATAAGCAATTGACATTGACGCAATAAAAAATATCTTTAACGCACTTCAAACGTAAGAGAGAATGAAGTCATGCGATGTTTACGTGAATGATTTTGGCAAAATGTAAAAATTTATTTGAAATAATAATTGATTTAGTTACTCATACAAATTTTTAATTCCGCACTTGCTCAAGTAAAAAATCTCTTGCTATTTTAATTTCTTCAAATTTCCTTCTCATCAATTCCTGCTTGGCTTCACTTAAACTTCTGTTTTTATCCGGATGATATATCAACGCCAGCTTTTTATAAGCGCCTTCAACACTTGACTTATTAAGTTGGGAGAAAGCTTTGTCACTTAACTCCAAATTATTCATGTGGTGTCTGATATCACGCTGACGCTTCTGGTCTTGCTCTTCATCATCATCAGCGACGGACTCTGGACGAGATGAATTCCTCCCATGAAATATCTTATTGCCGATATAGAAAGGAAGTAATAAGAGCAAAAGGTATATGATAGGGAAGACGAATCCTCCAAAGCTAAATATATTCTTCTCCTTCATTGGTTCAATCACCAATCCATTAAATATTGCAGGGAGACTTTGGACAAAATCTATTATCCATTTATCAAGAATGTTTTGATATTCGGATTCATTCTCTTCACCTTTTTGTGGAAGAGGAAAGACTAACTCGTACGCTTTTGGATAAGCATATCTCCTTATTGACATCCAATCTAATGAATTGAGTAAAAATATTGAAATATTGAATTCGTTGTCAGTTTCCACCTTTAAATCTTCTGGCTTTGAAGTCTCCACAATTATTCCAGAATATCCAACTTTGGCTGCGTTAAACACTTTTTCTTTTAAGAAGCAAGAGCCTTCTCTGACGAGCAGAATCCATTTTATATTCTTGGATATTGCAGGAGGCTCTCCGGGAACTTTGCAGGTTTCTTCTGGATTTGATTCTATGAAATAAAAGGTGGACTTTGTGTGATCACTTTGTCCCAGTTTTATAGTAATGTCTGTAGTTGAGTTAAAAACGACGGTTTTCTTGAGCCGATGTTTTACTAGGATAAGTGAGTCGGCTTGAGTTATTAGAATTACGAAGAAAATAATTGGCTTAATGCTGAACATGTTTTTCTTGAGATGGAATGGGAGGTCTATGTTGGAACAAGCTCGCTTATATAAATAATACAGAATAATAGGTATGATATATGGGAATGGTGATAATTTTTATTATCAACATGACGCATGTTTTTCTCTTCAAATAGACGATAATATGTAAGCTACAGACTGTAGCCTACAGTTCAAATTAATAAAAATCACGAAATGATATCATCATATAAAAGCAGCTTCTCAATTAGATAACAAATGATGCAATTCTACCTTTCACTTGTAAATGTTTTTTAAAGTAATAGCCAAAATGAGATAAGCACATTTATTCTTGATTTAACAGAGCGAATAATTACGCTACTGTATAACTATTTCATCCCGATTAAAATTACTTTTTGGTTATAAAATACTACAAGAATATTTAAAACGTATTAAAGTGCAATATCTTTAAATAACAATTTTTCTAAAAATGAAAATTTTACTTTTCCTCTTTTTCCTCTAACGCACCCATTCTCCTTCAGCAATTTTTCCTTTGCAAATGTGTCGTTTTTTCTACAACCATGTCTACACTCGTATTTTATCAAATTCAAAGCCGTTCGTCCAGTCTTATCAGCGCTATTAATATGAAATTTATTTAGACTGATTATATATTCTAAAACCTGTACAGACCCAACTTCAGCTGCGAAATGAAGTAGATTTAACCCCTCTTTGTTTACATAATCTAAATCTGCACCTGCATTTATCAGCATTTTTAATTTAATCAAAGATTCATTCGATTGCTCGTTAAAACATTCACTGGACCGTATCTGTTGGTAACAATCAAACTGAGTTGTACATAGGTTAATGGAAACGAAGAGAGGCGTGTTTCCATCCCAGCCTATGTTGTTAATGTCAAGTTTGCCGATTCTAAGTACGTAGTTAAATACTTCAGGGGAAGAAACTTCGGCTGAATAATTAAGTAAGTTTCTTTCATTAAAATGTAGATGGTCCAGCTTTGCACCGGAATCTAACAGCAATTTAACCTTTAGCGAGCAATCAACATTACTTTCTGAAATAACAGCATAGAACAAAGGTGAGTAGCCATACTTATTTACGTAGTTAACATCAAGTTCACTTGTATAAATTATATAATCTAATGACTCGACAGAGGCATACTGCGCCGCAAAATCTAGTAGATTGTCGAACTGATTTAGAATTAAAAATGAATCCAATGAATCTAATGATTCATACATGGCCAAAGTGAGCAATAGGATCTCTTTTAAACTCGATATATTTTCAGATCTATACAGTGTAGGATCATTACAAGTTGCCACAGCTTTACGCTCCACTGTTGTTAGGAGACCATAGAATGGATTTCTAAAGTTCTGCTCCTTGTTAGTCGGAAGCAATTCAAACTGGCTGCGCAAAGCCAGGGAAAGGTCGTGCACAAATGAGCTATTTACATTTCCTTTTAGAAGCTGCAATAAAATTAACTCTATTGTTGGATACTTGTTAACAAATCGTCGCGCAAAATCTGGTAATTTATACTTATTGTGCAATAAGCGCATTTCCAAATACGACACAAGTAGTTCTACCTGACTTGCTTTATCTACTGATTCAATATGGTAGCGTTCAGCGTTGCCTACTATCTTTGCCAGTTCATGGAAGTAGTTTGAATCTAGTACAGTCCATAACCTGATTGTTGAAATCTTGGAGATGGTACTAAAAATCCCGTGCATTAAATCTTTCTGTCGCCAATCCCCAATTCTGGACAATGTTATTAAATCAATTTTATTTAGAAACAACTCTATTTGAACTAACCCGTCACTATGTATTAATAAATCCAGCATGAACTTTCCAAAATCGTTTTTGCCCGAAATAGCTTGCAAAGCCGACGAAATCTCATTTACTCCTATTTTATCTAATACTTTAACCTTGTCAGCAAGCATTTTATACTCCGTGTAGATTATTATACGTTTGGGATAAGCAATCTGCAATTTCCTTCCCAACTGGCCAAGTAGAGTTACGTTACCCATAAATTTCTCCCCACATATAATTACCGCTTGATTATTACCATTTGAGGCAATTAGCTTTACAAATTCGTCTTTTGAGAAACTCTTTTCTTTCTTTCCCTTAATTCTTCTGTTAATATAGTAAGGTGGAGAGTCAGGAAGTGTCGAATTGTACAACGAGGGTTCTTTGCCAATCATCAAATCTCTAAGAATTATCCCATTTAGGTTGGGTAAGAAAGGAACACAGTCAACACCCGGGTAAAATTTTGCCAGATTGGCAGACACTTTTCTTTGGAACAGAATACCAATCTGACCCCAAGATACAGGGGTCCGAAAAGATTATAAGACCATCTTAAGGGCACTGATAATTGCAAATCAGTAGCCAATTATTTTTTCTGCTATAGTGGGGACTAAGATACAAGTGTTCTTATCAAGCATGAGAAAAATCTAGAATAAATTACTTCATACTATCCTAGAAATTAAGTACAGAAGCGAATGAGTTTACTAAACGGTTTTCCGTGCAAGACCGCTTGGAAAAACCGTCGTTAAATTGCTAAAACAAAAGGTAATTTTTTACAAACACGGCAGTGCATCATTTGATCACTTATTAAGGTATTTGTAATGAATCCAAGCTTTTGGGGGCACCCACACCGCCACAGAAACACCTTATCTAAAAGTGTCCCCTGACGCCATTTGGAAGGTGAGTTATATGACTAGCAATAAAACTCAACCTACTTAGCAAAAAATGGCGAAAATCGTCACACTGGCAGGTAAGAAAGTAAGGAACATCCCATAGAAAATTGGGAAATAAAATGTGAAGCAAGTCGAAACTTCACGCCCTAAAAGCCAAGTCATCTACTTAATTTGAAGTCAAGCGCTATGAAGCTCCAGGTAAGCCATTTAACAATAGATAAATTTAAGTTCATAATCACTTTCGATAGAGCACATTTCAAAGTATATGATAGCACAGAAAAAGTATTTTTATTTTGCGAAGCAAGGAAAAAATACGATTGAGAAAGTTGAACGTGAGTGAAATTTGGGTGGGATTTGGAAATTCCTAAATGGTGAGAGAAACTAAATTTCTCACACAATGTCAGGAAAATGATCGACATTAAAAAGTGATTATGTATATCAGTAGTTAAGACTTCTGGCTATCAAATAGGCAAAATCAATGATATATAAAACATCAGTGTTTAAAAATGGTCTATTTAACAAAGTGGTCTTATAATCTTTACGGACCCTTTGTATACACTATGAGAGTCCTCCTCCTTCCCTCCCTCCCTTTCGTAGTCTCTAATATTACTTTTTCCCAATGATTTCTTTATCTCCACTCCATCGAGAGATCGGTGAAGGTTCACTGATAAAGGAAAGGGATTGCTTTTAACGCAAGAGTTGTCAGATCTTTGGTCCCTAGCTCAGCATGACCTTATTAATCGAAGCATTATATGTAGAAGTGTTCCCAACTATACATAGCTTATTTCTATTCTAAGCCCAGTTCCATATAGCCACTTTCTCTTTGACAGTTTATTTGAACATCTCCATGCAAGAGGTCTTGTGGACATTTCCTAGATGCCTTTGCCTTGCCCTTAGAAAAATAATTCGTTTTACCATACTCTCTCCTACTATATACTATTCTCATCTATTTTTAAACGAGCTGTTTTCCTCTTTCTCTCTCTTTTTCAGATGAAAAACTTGACTGACCAGCAACGGACGTTGATTCACGTCCCTTTTAACGAGTCGAGTCGCCCTTTCCCTGTGAAAAATGTGCTCACTTTCCCTAGTAAAAGCATTCTATTTCTTTGCTCACGTCACCCAAGTCAAAGCATCGAAGCGGTAATGTTATCCTTTCCTACCTGTGCATAGACCATACAGTTCTTATCGTCCTATGACTCATTTATCCCCGTACTTGATCCGATAAGACTCTGATTTTCTGTATCACTTCACTATTTTATTTACAGGCAAGGTGTCAGCCCCATCTCCTCTCTCCTTCCACTTACTCTCCACACGCCTAAGCTTTTCCCAACTTTTATTTTTATTGTATTAACTTGTCAAGTGGAGGAAGTGAAAGTGCCTTGCAAGAGAAAACTACATTTTTCTACTTAAACTTTTAAAAAACAATTTTTTCAAGGATATATCTTTTTCTCTCTTGTTTGTCCTCTTGAACTCCCCTAACAATTCCATTTTTTCCTGTAAATAATGCAAAGCCTTATAAATCCTAGAGAAAGTTTTGAAATCTTCACCACCTATCTCCTTCATCAGCTAAAATTTTAATGTGTCCCTTCCTCTCTAGATTACATTATAAAATAAGAATGAGACTTCACCCACTTTCTCCCTTAAAATATGAAATTTCACTACTTTTTTTCTTCATAATTCAGGAATAAAGTTTATAAAAAGTGAAAGCTCTTGCTTCCCAACCATTGTTTAGTTTATTTTTATCTCTGAGGTTTTCCCTCTTTTGAAAATCCATCCCTCCGTGTAATGCCATAACAGTCTGTGAGAGGATTTCACAAAAGGCGGTGAAAACCCGTGAAGAGATGAAAGGAAACAACTAGAGGAATCTAATCCAAGCGATGTGTTCCTTAAATTTTATATATTTTCTACTTCTACTACACAACAACGTATTTCACCTCTTCTCTCTCTCTAGTAATTGCTTTTCCCTTGTAAATGTTTATTCTTCTCGTTTCCTTCTCACTCAAAGGGGGAACTAATGATCTCTCATTCATATTGGCATCTCTACAAGTCAACATGTCTCTGCTCGTCTCTCAAGTATAAACATACTAACATTTATTAACCTTTTCTTCTCCCTTTCCCAAAAACATATTCAATGCTACACACAACAAAACTGCAATAAATGGAAACGCATTTCGAACCAAACTTGTTAGCTCTCTTGCACACCATCAATATCACCAGCGAACCAATAAATACGAAAAAGTGCAGAAATTTTTGCGAGAAAAAAAACTAATCAACCGTGCATCTCACATGATGCTCCATTTTTCCTTTCGACCTCTCACAAGTGGTTGATAACAAGAGTCTAGAAAAGGAGGAAGAGCTGTAGACATGCATAAGCAACTTTTACCCTGTCCTCGTATCAGAACCAAGAGGAAAATGAGAAAGCAGCCGTTTCTATTTATTCAAGAGAGGGAATGAGCTAAAGACCTAGTAGTTTCATTGCTTATTTTTTTCTTCTCTCTATTTCTCTCTCACTGGAAGAAACTCAGCATCCGGTAATATATTAAAAGAGAAAGTTTTTCTTTTTGCAAGAGAAAAACTACGCATTTCAGGAACAAGTGGATAGTGGGTATACTATAGTTGTAAGGAAGTGAAGAGGCTTACACATTTATTCACTTATTTAATGGCTTGGTTGAGAGAGGATGGATGTGTGGTTGGCTCTACCTCAGAGTTGCCGGATGTGTGGTTTTTTTCTCCTACAAGTATCAGAGATGAATAGGGAAAACGTGTGAATGTTGTGACAACTGATTTTCGAAAAGGGAGATAGTTTCTCTAGACCGCCACCACCTACTTTACACTTTTTTTTAAACAAGAGCTCAATCAATAGCCCATGTTTGAGTTGCAAAACTCGAAAGAAAATGATGGTCGTAATAGCTTATTTTTATAAGTGCCTACCCATTTTACACCATTTTTACAGGGAGTGAAAAGAGGAAGAGGCATGTCATGACTCTGAAATCATTTTTCTTAGTCAACGCAGCCAACGGAGCAAGAAAACATGCCAAAACTACAAAACAAGCTGATAAACAGAGATATGAACTGTAAAAGGAGGAAAATGTGCGAAATATGTGGGGAATAAAGAAATGAGTTCATGTTAAAGTGAAGTGGGCTGTGCCTCGTTGTCTTCGCTAATGATCGAGAGAAAAAATGTACTTACCTATCCACCGCTACAGAAAGTAGGTGGAGGATACTAGCTGAGCAACAGAGGACGTCTAAGGATGTCCATATTTCACAAACCGCTGCGCCAAATAACCATTCCCCTTTGATCTGATCCGAGTTTTCCAGTCATTTTACCACATGACGGAGTTTGTCCATTTGCAAAATGCCGAATTGGATAAGAGTTAACACCACCGTCACCAAAAGGAGGTTAAAGGTCGACCACCAGCCATCCAAAATTGGAGCCAAGCAGCATCATATGTTGAAGAGCATTGGGTTTACGAGGACAGCACCGAAAACGATCACAAAAGAAAGAAAAAGAGTCACAAGATTGATCACTCCTGAACCCCTTTCACCACCACCATTTCAATTCACTTTGGCATTATAACACTCTTCTTTCCCCAAATCTCTATCTTTTCAGGGACCTATCATATTCTATAAGTTTTTCTCAAAAGATACTTTTCTCTCCCTTCAATAACCAACCCCATTTTGTCCATTTTATCCGCAAGATTGAATTCACCAAGTCTGGCTCCTTATAAACATATTATTTCATTTTTTCTCTTTCTCACATTACAGACACAATGTAATATTGATAGGGAAGCATTCAGACTCTAATAATACTCAATCCCCTATATACATTCCTGGAAATGGCTGTTGATACTAGCTAATGCTCCATTTTAATGGATTTTCAAAGGAATAAGATGAGACAACTGCTTACAAGATAGCTTATGCTGGAAAGGAAATGAAATATGACCATTCGGAGGGAAAAAAGCCTG
The DNA here is from genome assembly GCA_027743725.1 of Rambutsinella grinnellia. Classification (NCBI taxonomy): domain Eukaryota; kingdom Metazoa; phylum Arthropoda; class Collembola; order Entomobryomorpha; family Entomobryidae; genus Rambutsinella; species Rambutsinella grinnellia. Next base: position 8,960 of record JAHZMU010001452.1, read on the forward strand.
TGCTTTTCGCGGATATGAGATTGTCCTGCATTAAATAAAGTTTAGACAGCGGAGCGTCCAATGTTTTCACAAAGTAGTTACATTTTTTGACGTAGACATTTATTATTTATGTTTTATGCATGTAACGTCTTCTATTTTAAATGACTTAAGTAGAGCCCCCATCCCTGACCGGTTTGTTTTGTGAATTGTAACTGAAAAAAAATGATATAAACTTACATAAACATTACCCATCCACTACAGTGAATATTATTTTTCCACTTAAATGACTACGTTTGTCATCCACCCATTTACGATATAAAATGCGATAACCTTCGGTAGTAATGCTGGTGGTGAAGTTCTATTACGCTTTAACGGTTCACCTACCATTTCTCCCTTTGATATGATCTGTGATATGAGAATGTCAACAATCGTTGAGAAATGAGACATGCCGACTATAACATCCAAAACATTCCAAACTTTCCAACTACATGTTTCGTCTTTCCTCCTTTCATATACTGAATTATGCATTTCCACTTGAAACGTTATGAATACCCGAGTGCAAAAGAAATATTCTAATAAAAATATATCCCACGACCATCCTTAACTGACAACGAAATTTATTCCATTTTTCGGATAAAACGGGCTTGAAATGTAAAAGCACTGTTGGATCGTCAAGTTAATTCCACTGTCTCAGCTCCCATCATTATCATCAACGTCAGAAAGAGAACAGAGAGGATAATGATAATTCTCAGTGAAAGTACAGCTATTTCCTGAATAGCATGCAATGGGATATTGCAGAAATCGTACGGTTTCCCTCCAGCCGTAATGGAACCAGTATTCTATCCTCGTATATGGCATTACACTGAAATATTTGACTTTGTGTTCATCCACTCATCAACAGTAATTTTTCATGGTTGGATGCCCCCACCAACCGGCTACTTTTTATGGTTAAAGAGCCTTATCACTAGAAAAAAGAAGTAGCCAATTTCATCTAGATTTAGATCAGCCACATAGTGCGAGATGGAATATTTTTATACGGATCTTCTCCCTTTCTCTCAGACCGGGAGATGAAAGCGAGGATAGGGAGAAGAGAAATGGGCTAGTACAAAGAATGCTTGATTGAGCTAATATATTACTACTACCTTTTTCCACTCTTGTAGAAACAATCGATGTTTTGCCGAAAACATGTGAAGTCTTCATAAAAAGCGTGTGGGACTTTCTCCTGTTAACATCTACAAGTGGACCGTTTTCACCGTTCCACTAGATCAAATGACAATGACAAGACGATAATGATGTCGTTCATCGTAATATTTTTTCATAATAATTTCAAGCATCATTTCTATGATAAGGATGATATTATGCATAAAATAACGATGGAGTGGCTCATATATGAACGATTATTATCTTTTGACTCTCCCTAGTTATTACGAGTATCTCATGGGCTCTTCAGCAAATAGATTAGTAGGGTGGGGTAGGACTTGTAGGAGCATCTAGACTATTTTATAGATGAAAAAAGGCTAAACAGTTATACATTTTTATGTTTGAAGCTTGATATTCTAATAATCCAACGTCTGCAGCAAAACATTTTAGAAAGCAATGAATACGTTGATAAAAAGCATCTTCCTTCCACTAGAATGATTTCACAAAGCCAATATCAAATTATTCCTTATGAACATCCTATAAAAAGGTAACCTCGGTGGGAAAAAACTCCATTGTTATTGTCGACGTTGACTATACTCCTTTAGAAATTGATTTGATAAGGCTCACTTTTCACATAAAAATATCTACCTTCATTCTGAATCACTCCAAGTTTTTTTGAGATGATAAAAGCAAAATAAATATTGCTCAACTCCCACTACCAGTAGTAGTAGTTGGCCAGTTGAAATGAGGTATAGAGCGATAAAGAGTGCAATATTTATACCTACTTTTCTCTCTTTCCAAACTCTAGAGAGTGAATAGACTTGAGGTTGAGTAGAAGAACCCGCCGTTTCATTATCATCATCACGCTGTCATTCATTCCCTCAATTCATTCATGAGATAGAAGAGGAAAAAACATTCGAAAAAAACTTTTCCATGTTAGTCCATACGGTTCTATTTACTTTTGGCGGGGAGAAAGTAAGAGCTGAAATGAAGTGTATCACATACAACTAGTGGTTTTCTCCGTATTATGATTGTTCTCTCTTTCACTTACTTTCTCTCTCTGCCTTTCTGGCACTGATGAAGTGAGCTTTTTCTCTTTGTCTGATGGAGAAATCTATAGTTTAACTAAGGCAGAATAAATCGTACATAAATATTAGATGGAAAACAAACCTATTTTTTTCTACCCCATCATTATCATTATCATTCCATTTTTCTTCTTTTGTGTTCCCTGACGTTTATTGAAAAACGGGAGCTGTTGAACAAGCGGGAGGTTTTCTTTCGTCTATTTTTAAATTCTCTTTCGTGAGGTCGTAAATAGTAAATCCGCAAAATCTTCTTAAGCCGCAACCAAACCATAACCAAACCACAATTCTTTCAAGATTGATGAAAAAAGCGGAAAAAATGGGGAGAAAATATGATTTTTGTAACTATTTCTTTCTAATTGACTTTTTAGGTCTGTGCACAACCATTACTATTGTCTACATACAATAGTTAACGAGACTCGTAATATTTATCTGATTCGGAGAAGAGAAATGGAAGGATAAATATGGAAATGGGTTTTGTGCTTTTGGAGGTTAACCGGAATCGATTTGCTTTCGCAAAAGAATATTCTTATGACTCAGCTGGTGGTTTGTCTTCCTCATTAGATACCTCATTCCAGAGGCATTTTCTAAGTCAGCATAAACCTTCTCTGAAATGCAATATCCTTTACAGTAAAAAACGGTTTTTTGCAAGTTATGAAAATGCGATAAAGCAGCTTATTTCGTATTCTCCTAATCAATTCCAAATTTCCCGACCGAAATGGAAGGATCTGTGATGTACGAGCAAATCAAATAAGAACACTTTCTCAACTTTCTAGCAGGAATAAACCGCTATTTTTATATTTGCATTATCCCTCCCTTTTTATTGTAGAATGATAAGTAGCTTTCTCGATTTGAAAGTAAGGCTTCCATAAAATATAGGTAATATTTCTCTCTCTCAACCCAGAAGAAATAGATGACGGATGAGGAAATAAAAGGGAGTTAAAGATGGAAATTTTATTTATGCGCACAAAAGTTGTTGCAATGGAGTATACACCTAAGTTTATTTCTTTCATACCACATGAAAGAAAATTCGGTGGTGGAGATGATGAAGCCTAATCTTTTTTCGATTCTGAGCACGGCACTCGGACCATCAGCCTTTCATTGTAGTCTGTCATAAGCTTGCGTGAATGATGGGGTTAAAAAGCCTTGATATTTCTCAACTCATCCGAGATCTTCCTACTCTAAATTATCCTCATCCTGTCTCAGAGAAAGTCTTTGGGATTTTTGATTATTGCCTTATTGAGTGGCCCACTCTTTTTCCGTTTTATGAAAAAGATGACATTATACAAAATAAAGAAATGGAAGCGGAAGATAAAAGCTTCCACGCTCAAGTCTCCAAGATTCGGAAAGCGTAAATCCTTTCGATGGATATAGATCCTTTTTTAAATTGCCTGCATCAAAACCACCAACCCACACACAATTGGAGCTGGCTTACATTTTATTCCAGTGTGGCATAGCTTCTACATTTTACTATTGTATTATGTGAATTACTTTTTTAGGGATGCTCCACATAATTTTTTATTCTTTCCGGTTACTCCATTCTCCATTCAGCATAATTGCATTATGACTTTTCCTGTCTTAAAGTCCTCTTGACCATTATTAATTTTAATGGTTGAAGGACCACAGAAAATAATCTGTAAAGTAGGTTATTATATTCGGTGGAAGCCATTTGTGCAAAATAAGCCTAGTGATGGGTAAGAAGATTACAAAAGAAGGACATTTGAACATCAATTAGGGAGCTCTGATCAATTTCTGACTAATGAGCAATATGCTATTAAAATTTTGATTGATTTTCGCGTGGGCAGTGTATTGTATCTTATTCCATAAATTAATTTTGCATTTCTCTTGTTACTATTTCGCTGGAGCGACACATTTTGCTTCAGATGAACAGATATGAGGGCACCTTCATCTCATAAATTGGTAAATGAAACACCATCTGATATGACAAAGACATGAAATGACTCTGCCACAATCCAATCTTGTCCTATTTCCTTTTTATAGTAGTTGTGTTAAAAGCAAGACTAAATTCAATTACCACGTTTTAATTCTATTATGGGGAAAGGGACACAAGACACAACAATAAAACGCGTAATAAGGGCATCCCACACACAAGCATTAAAGTGTTTTCTTTTCCTTGCCCAACTACTAACTCAGCTTCCAGTCATATATTAATGGATTTAGTATTACCTTTAGTCTCAGCAATAACACATATTACAACAAATCAAAGTAGAGTTGGCCACTTTCTACAAAGATCTTATATGAAAAGCTTCTTATCTTTTGTCCTTTTTTTCTTTTTTTCTGTTGCAAAGCTTTTCTCTCCCCTGTCATAATATAAGTCAGTGGAAAAAAATTATTGAACTTGGCAAGTTGACCTGAGGATAACAATATTGTTCCATCACAGTCATAAGAAATGACAAGGGTAAGTAGCTCCTTTTTAGAAGCAGGAAATGCAATAATATCCAAGCTCGGAGGAAAACAAGATGTTTTTCAAGACACGACAAACTTAATTTCCGTCTCTGAGACAGAAAGGAAATAGTCAGTTATGCATTTCAAATGGAGACAAAGGCAATTCATTCTAGAAAAGGGGCATTGTACTAGTATAACTGTGCAAACTTCTGGTTCAAAACACAAAAAGAGATTAAAAAGACCAACCAGTCTCTGACATTGCCAAACTTGCTAGTAATAAAGCATTAATTTCATTATCACGGAATTATCCTCATAAAAAGCAAATCCTAAAGATTTATTATTGTACACATGTGCCTTGTCACAAGTTGGAAAAAATATTTCGAATCATTCGCTTTACTAAACTTTAGCTTGCGTTTCATAATCTCCCCTGTAAAAAGTTATGAAGGGAAGTCTATCGAAAAAAAAACTTGTCAAGTCTCGAGGATACCATAAGTCTTCCATATTGTGAACATTTCAGCTCGAGTGAAAACAAGGAATACATGTTGAAACCTCTTCCAAAAAAAAGACTGCGCTTTCACTTAAAACAGAAAAGGTAACCATTTTGGGTAACATGTTCCAAACTTCTCTATTCATCCAATGTCATTTTAACATATGGAAGTGTAAGCAGAACTTGCCACTAGCCAGGGCTCCACTTCCACTCCAACAAACTGGATCCTTCTCTTTTAGAAGTGAAAGATGAAGCGGTGATGAAGGAACTAAAACTTTCATCATATATTACAAGAGGAAAAAAGTGGAAAAAAGTAAGATTTTCATGCACGTCTGACAGCTCTTCAGAGGAAAAAATGCTTCGATGCTGGCTCTGTATGCGTGCTTCCACCATAATTACTTATTCTCCTAGTTCACACACGCTCCCTCTTAACTTTTCCAACAGAGACGTGTGAATACTCATATTATTGAGGGGTAGGATATAATATGCTTTCTCTTATATATTCTAATTTAATAATTTCTCAAACGTTTAAAGCCTTTTTTAGCAAGAGGAAAAATATAATCATATTTGATTAAGCTATGAAGGACGCCTCAGCTGTTACAGGGCTTTAACACAGCTGAAGGTTTACATCATCTTCTATATTTCTCACCCTCAAGATAATATTGGAATAGAATTGGAATTGTAAAATGAAGATGTGGAGGAGATGTGATGACTAAGCAGGAAAGGACAAAGAATTTTCTCCGGATTTTCCGGTCTATCACGCTTTCCTTTCTCAATGGAGAGCATAGATAGGGTCTAGGAAGCGAATTTTTTAAAAAACTAAAACATGTTGAACGACTCTTCAGAGTGAGTTATAATTCCTCCAAACGACGACTCTGACGTATACATTCCATTCACATAAATTCACCCTAACATGGCTTCAATTATTAGGGGAAGACGCTGAGAAAGATATTTTTCAATTTGCTACTTTTGGAATGCATGAATAGAGCCAAGAGTTGGCGGACTGTGCAGAGTTTTTTCCTACCTTATACGAATAGATACGGTTTATGAGCTTATTATAAATTCTCTAGAAAAACGCGCACCGCAAAGACTATTCTTATTAAAGCAATATAAAAGCATTTTTATACCTCAGGATGGTATTCAAGGATGATAGAAGCAGTCCAAAAAAATTTTTTGCTCTCCGTTTCATCTTCATCTCGTTAATAAGTGGGAGTACTTCCCCGTTTAAATCTAATAACTTATCACTTATCAACTACATGAAAACTCCAATGTATACCGACGAGCGAGTTCGTTTCTTTTATGAATTTTGGAAAAATGAGTGTGAGCTAACACACTTGTATGATTCCAATAAATTTCGTTTCTGGAATGAACTTTTTCTCCGGACTCTACATTGCTGTAGCCATCATCATCACCGTCACCATCAAACTTCTCTCGTGCTAGATGCAGACGCTCTCTATTTAGACTTTTAACTCTACTCCGTCCCAATATATCACACGTTTTATGGAAGAAAATGGAAAACTTTCTTGTACATCAAGGCGTTAAAAAGCGCTGCTGCGTCCAACGAAATCAGGTGAAAATAAAGTGTTCTATTTTTCAAGGAAAAGTGCTCTCCAGCCAATGCCGAGGTGTAAGCGAAGTAGAAATTTTTTAAGGAGAATTGACTATAAGCGAAGTACATGAAAGTTAAAGAGTAAAAGAGTGGATGGGAACAACTCCTTTTATTTCTTGTAGGCCTATCTACCGCTTCCTTATAATGGGAATGGCACTTGTTCTCTTTTTATTATTTTTCTCCACTAGCCATTTCCCTCACCCTCAGTGCGACCGTAAACCTCTATTTAATGCTATTGTTTTTTCCTTTAATGTTAAATGAATTGGCTGCTCTTGCAATTTCTCTAAAGATTACTTTGTATATCAGAAATGACAAGGTCCATGTGTGTTCTAGGGAAAAGGGCCGCCCAGACAGCTGCTTTTTTAAAAGGATCGAAACTCTCTGGTCCACTTCTAAAACATTAAAAAATTTATCCTTTCCCTTCCTCCTTCGCATACAAAGATTACCTGTTATCTTTAAGCTTCACTGGAAAAAGTAAGTCCCGTTATGATATGGGAAGATAAACTGCCAGAGAGGAAAGTAGTAGGAGTTAGAATGAGAACGAAGGAATGCCAGAAGATTGTGTATTTCTGCTCAATTATATTATAGAGACAGTTTTACTTTCATGCCCACTCCTTGCAGCCTATAACTCATCAGATTTTTTCTCACAAAAACACCATGTGTCATCATGTCATTTTTTCAACTTGCTTCTTCCTCCCCTCTTCTGCTCTTCACAGAAATATGTTGGAAATGAGGTGTCCAAGAATCCATTTTCAAAGTCTATAACGTCCCAACAACTTCCTTTTTATTACAAAGATGTGTAGCTTTTTATTGCCGGCTCTCCTCCGCCCATATAATATTATGTAATGGACGTTTATATACCTTCCATTTCACAACACTAATAACTTTTACCGTGGAAGAAACAACACTTTTTATTATATAGTTTTCTTCCTACGCACCTGCTTTTTTTACACTTTTTATATACTTTGTAACTTTTTTTTGGACAATAGACCACCCAAGAATGGGAAAGAGAAAGTAGTAAAAGAAAAATAAGTTTTGCTCACCTCGTAAATAGCACCAAGAGGCATCACAAGACACGCCACCTAAGAAAAAAATAAAGTGTTATATATTACGCCTCTACCTATGATGTTTTATTCGTTTGTAAAATTTTTAAAGTTAAAAATTAAAGTTCCAATACCATAAGATCTGCAACAGCAAGTGATACTACCAAGTAATTGGACACGTTCCTGAGGTTCTTCTCGATAAACACAGCTACAATCACAAAGACGTTTCCTGAAATAGAAAAGAGCAAACATTATATTTCAGGTAGAAGAATAATATATTTTGTGAATTGTCCTCGCAGCGTTTTGTTCACAGGGGAAAAGCCATTAGTAGAAGGAGAGTATCTAGTTGAGCTAGATCTTTAAGGAGGATAGAAGGAAAAATAAATGAGAAATGGTGTAATTTGCCGTCATCATTATTTCTCAAAATATTTGAAAAAATGACACATTTATATGGCTCTTACACATCACTGAGCTTATACCGGTTAAATGCCTCAAAACAGGCTTCGGGCACTCTCCAATTCAAGCCAATTGCCATTTGCTATGTTTGATATCACAAATTTAATGATAGCATAGCTTTGAGTGTGCTATAGGCACTACTGGTATTTGAAAACATTCCCATTTCCTAGAAAGCGACGGAGTAAGTCTGAATTGCAATATTTCAACTAAATCCGAGTACATTCCTACACAAATCTTGAGCCTAAATGGCTTCAACTCTTAACCTTTACCTTCCATTAAAATGCAAATTATTTGTTCACCTTTTGGCAAACGCATTTCGATACTTCCAAAGTAATCTTAACAGTCGATTTATTTTAGTTAGTCGTTACATGTCCTATTTGAGATATCATGTAGTTAAATCATGAAAGGTTAAAAGGTGAAAATTTCAGTCATCTTTTACAAAACTACGTTTGCACTGAAAAACTGTAAATTGTATTTGCACACCTCACTTATTTTAGATCAAATAATAACCATTACGGATGAATAATAACTGTATTCATTATTTCGGCTATTTCCCACAAACTAACAACTATTTCCATTTTCATTCCACCATTTATCCCTTACAGTCTATAAGAATATGATAGTCGCAAATAATAATACAACCAAAATGGGATTTTGAGGTTCTGTAAAACATCAATAAACTCTACATTTCCTCTTTCCCTTTATCCCGTCCATTTTCATCTTGATCAAAGTCCATTCCGCTTCAACTCTGTCTTTTATTCTCCCTACATCCTGAAAATGATGAGCTAGGATGGAAGACAAGAGAGCACCTGAGACCCTAAAAGTTCCCTACTGCCGAGAGGAAGTTGGAAGTTGTTGTGTCGGCTTTTGGGGAAATTAATAGTGAAAGTCAAGACTAGATTGGTAACGTATTTATCAATACATGCATACTTTGTCTGGTAACGATACGCTTTGAGAATGAACAAGATAGAATGATCTATAAATACGATATAAAACATATTTTTTCACACTCCATAAATCTTTATCGACAATCTTCCCTCAAGAGCTTACAAATTGGAAGTTTACAATGACTGCAACACATAAAAACAAATTCATTATTGATCGCCTATACATTTATGAAGTTTGCTAATTTATTCATCCTATCCAAAATGATTGTTGTGTAGATGGAGATAGACTAGAAAAAAGTTTACATTGTTCAACTAAAAATTTAAATAGAAAACCTATCAATTCAATTACTTTCATATCACTTTCTAATTGACTTTCATGAAGGTTACAAGGTTTCGCCAATATTAGAGATTTTTTTCAGATCAACAAAGGAATTTCACTCACTAAATGGGTGATCACACCAAACTCATTTAAATTTGGAATGGCAGGAATCTCACAAAAATAGCTGACTTTAACTTCAAACAGTGAAACCAATTTATTTGAAAATAAAGAATTTCAGCAATGTAAATATCTAGAGTTCTAGACTATGTTGGCATCCATTGAAGTTCAAACATTCCCGTTAAACAGTTCAATGGGTTTATCTCTGATTTAATTTAAATTACTTCCCAAGATTGAGGGAAACGGAAGGAGTTTTGAAGTTAATTTATTCTAATAAAAGCTTGAAAATATACGTCTGGGTTTATTTTAAGAAAATGCTTTGTGAACATGATCATGGCTAAGCAAACATTAAAATGAAACGGCTGCACGGAAAGACTTCAAGATTGACGTCAACTGTCAGTTGCCATTATGTCTGGAAACTTAAACTATTTCCTATTGCAAGTTTCCAAAAAAGTAAGTTTTAATGACATTGTGATTAAAAAATGTGGTATTTAGGTCATCGTTGTAGTAAGGTCATCTTAAAAATCTTCACCAACTCCTACTTTAACTAATAGTAGTGGTGAAAGCTGTCATTAATTTAAAGAGAATAGTTTAAACAAGAAAGGGCATCATCAAAAGGATCATGAAATGAATCCCAAAGTTTTAAATACTTCGGGAGAGAATCTTTTTAGCTCATACTTTCAGATAACTCCACTTAAATAGTTCTTGGAAATTGGTTCTGACACTGAGACGAAGAATAGAAATCTCATCAACCGCATAAAGTTCAATAAGAATAAGTGAGCTCGTTTCGCCGTCATTCTTCTTCGATTCTCGCAGAGACTTTCTAATTCTAAAAATAAACAAAAGAGTGTAAGAAAGAAATTAGAAAGGAGAATGGAAAGAGAAAGTGAGAGAGAAAAGATAGTTGAATTCTTAAATAGGAAACCATCTCTTTTAACTAGATCTCGAATTGTGAAGGATTTCAGTGCGGTGAAATCAGGTCAAACAGAATGACGATTAAGGAAAAGAGATAGGAGAATATACGGCAGAAGAGAGTTCTTAATGAAAATGACGATGAAGCGGAGTTGTGGACTATGTTGAATAAATCAGCTTCGCTATATTGGTCCCTGAAGACACTCACCTTTTCTCTCTCTTTTTAGAGAAAGTTTTTTTGTCTTCCAAGCATCAGTATTAATGTCAACGGCATGTAGGCAGATAGCTAGTTTACATGCATAATAATAGACTTATTTTCATTCCAAAAACTCTTTGACAGAAACAAAGGGCCAAGAGCTCCCTCCACATACACATGGGCAATATAGGGAAAAGTAGGAAAACTGAGCCGGTTACTTCCATTCGACTAGACATGATTTAAATGAAACTTTCCTAGGAAAAAAGTTTTCCTCTTGGTGTTCCATAAGCTGAAAGTGAAAGAGGAGATGAGTGAGGCGAAAGCGAGAATAAGAAACTCAATTGGGAACAACGGTAAAATAAAAATGTAAAATAGGAAGGGAGCAAAAGGGATCCGTGGAAAAGTGAAATCCGATTCAGATTCCTTTCTTAGTTTCTAAAACTTTTTGCTTAGTTATGGAAAAAGGACTGTTGATTCTTCGGAGGAAATGGAAACCAGGAAAAAAATTGCCTACGCTTATCCGCTCTCCTTGACAGATAGTGTTTTGGTATTGAGAGGAGAGAAATGGAGTAAATCTCAATGAAAACTTAAGTTGGATGTTTGAAGGGCGGGGATGAAGTAATGAAAAGAGGAAAAGTGGGGAAATAGATTGTGTGTGTGGGAAGGTGAAAGATAAAAGGATGAAAGAGTGGTGGTGGCGTTGTTCTTCGGATAATATGATCGAAGTTGGAGAAAAAGGCGGGGGCTTGTGGTTTGGTAACTGTGGGATCTTCTGATCAAGAGGAAACGGTTTCATTACATAAAGAAGTGTCAACTTATCTCACCTTATTGGCCCTTTTCAGGATTTAGATGAAAATGGGACATTTGATGTCGAGAGGTAATTTTAAGCTGGGATAGTAAATAAAAAGTGGGTTTGCATCGAATACCGTTATTTGCGACATGGATTGACCCTGAAACTTTCAATGTGTGGGAAGAACTAACAACCTTTGCTGACAAAATCAAATCCAATCATAATGCCAGGTCGTTTTCAATTTTTGCAGTATTGCAAAATTCAGTTTGTCGTTTTTCCATTAATTTTCACTTTCATAAAACAAGGGACCATTCTTTTAACTTTAATTTAATTAACTGCTCATTAAAAAGCAATTTCCGCTCATGAGGCACACTTTGAGAATCTAATTAAAAATTGGGCAATGGATTTTCCAATTCTTGCCTAATTCACTTTCGGTCTATTGAAGTTGCTCAAAGTGCATAAAAGAAACTCATATTGCTCAACTTGCAAAAAGTTTCGAAGGACTTTCCATCGATGAATTACAAAGTGAAATATTTCTTGAAAAATTTCCTTCTTTGTGCAGATTTTGCAAAAATGGAATTATTGCAATCTCGCAATGTCTCTCGGTTTTAAATAGACAGAACAGCACAGAGAACAAGTCAAACTTGCCTAACCACACTCAACTTATTTCAATTTAATATTATAAATTTCAAATTCTGACAAAGCGAAAGTTTTCCAATAAATTTTATTTCTCCCGAAAAAATATTTATTTCAATTAAGCCATGTAAACCTTTATAATAAAGTTTTATACGAGATAAGCCGAAAAACTCTTATGGAGAATCGGGAAATCACAATAGAAAACTTTTGCATGTGGAGCTTGTTATGATTTATTTACCTTTTATAGATGCGATACACATGAATAGGATAAGGAAAAGTTGCACACGAGCAAAATGAATTATTGCTCATCCATTTTTTGCAAGTTATTGTCTCTTTCCTTGAATTCTGGATTCAATCTTAGGAAATCTCAAAGGTGTTATGGCATGATGTCCTTGAAGATTATAATTAACTCCAAAACTTTTGCAAATTTTGAAATCACGATGATCACAAAATAGTTTATTAAAATTCATACGAATCTGCAAATGCGCTTTCACCTTTTGCCATTGTTGACTTCAAGAATTTGTTAGCCAATATTTTCCTTTTATTGTCCTGAGCAATATTTAAGGTTAGTTTTTTCGACGTTTCGACTGATCCCCGGAATCACTACGCACCAATTTCGTTG